>JAOYSI010059354.1:0-24174 GCA_025775065.1 Hiodon alosoides
CTGACAGCGTTTTACACTCACACACTGGGTACACCACACTTGTTACGGGAATGTTACGGGAATGTTAAATGTAACCTGGGAACACTGACAGCGTTTTACACTCACACACTGGGTACACCACACTTGTTACGGGAATGTTACGGGAATGTTAAATGTAACCTAGGAACACTGACAGCGTTTTACACTCACACACTGGGTACACCACACCTCTGCAATGTTACGGGAATGTTAAATGTAACCTTGGAACACTGACAGCGTTTTACACTCACACACTGGGTACACCACACTTCTGCAATGTTACGGGAAAATTAAATGTAACCTGGGAACACTGACAGCGTTTTAGACTCACACACTGGGTACACCACACTTGTTACGGGAATGTTACGGGAATGTTAAATGTAACCTGGGAACACTGACAGCGTTTTACACTCACACTGGGTACACCACACTTCTGCAACGTTACAGGAATGTTAAATGTAACCTGGGAACACTGACAGCGTTTTACACTCACACACTGGGTACACCACACTTCTGCAATGTTATGGGAATGTTAAATGTAACCTGGGAACACTGACAGCGTTTTACACTCACACACTGGGTACACCACAGTTCTGCAATGGTACGGGAATGTTAAATGTACCTGGGAACACTGACAGCGTTTTACACTCACAAACCAGGTACACCACACTTCTGCAATGGTACGGGATGGTTAAATATAACCTGGGAACACTGACTGCCCGCAAAGCTCCGTTGTGAAAGTTATAGCTATACTGTACATGCATACACAGCTGTTACACATAGATATATGCTTATTTCCTGTCATGTTACATTCACAGATGCACTCTGTTAAGGGCGAGTTGATTGATTAATAAGATCCTGCCCGTTGAAATGCTAGAATGTACTTAGCAACAAAATCTGTCTTCAACTCAACCTAGTAGTGCTATGTTGGGATTGCATCAGAGTTCCGAGGGTGGCTCTCTGCACACTACTGAAGGATAACGTTGACACTGAATGCGAGGGGTGGCATGTGAGCAGAATGAATCGGCGATGGAGACGATCGATTAGCTCTGCCTGCCGGGGGAACCTTCTGTGGTTCAGGCTTATTGGCAGGTCTTTGCAGGTTCATCAAGACCGTGCAACCGTGCATGAAGAATGTGGCCCGATTGGCTTGAGAAATTCTGCACAACACAGGGTCTTTCTCATATATTTCTATATTCTTTTTTCTTTCAAAAAGAAGTGTCTGTATCATCTCGTCATTCTGTTGGGATATTGTTGCCTTATTTTTCATGAATAAATGTATAATTGTTGTGAATATAATTTTAATAGATTCAACCCCTTGTAGCCCTGTGAACTTTATTTAGATTTATATACCAAAGACATTTCATGAAAGCAATGCTCTAAAAAAAAATGTTTTTGCATTGTAATCCCTCTACCGAGGCATCTGTGGTCAGGAAAGCTAATGAACTATTGATTAAATATGGTCACGAGATGCACTGCTTGACTGGTGACCGCTGCTCAATAATATCGTAACGCAATAACGTGCAACGGCGATTCATTACGGCTTATTTTTGGCCAGCACAAAATGAGACAGGCTCGGAGACACCAGACATCGTCCTGGGGCAGCGGGCAGATTCCTCTACTTTTGGGCTATGTGACACTGGTACAGGAGTAAGCCAAGAGCTTGCCTGGCATAAAATTTTCGAGTAAAATATTGTTATAGGAATAATTGTTGTTTTACTGGTGTCGGTTCTTGAGCACTGAGGGCCATCGGGTGCGTTATATAATAGCACCCTTGTTTTTGAGTGCAGGAGCAGGCAGGGTGGGGGGGGGGGCAGTGAACCTGCATGGCGGGGCCACCCATGCACCACCCGCTCTTCGTCTTCTCGCGCACCCGGAGCCCCTGGGATCTTGTACATAACAATCTGGCATGTAAATATCCAAACCCCGTGGTGGCCGGGATGAGGCGCGGGGAAAGAGATTGTCCGGATGGAGTGGGAGTGGTCAGAGATCCGTCTAATGTGCTTGTGTTGATGTGTGTGCACGTCCATTGGCAAATATAGAAATATGTTACTATTGTACAGTACATGACCCCTACAGTGTCATAACAATGTATGTCGTTTATAGCGGAGAGCAAAGACCATATTAAAATAGATTTTGTTTCATCTGGTGTGCTGCGCTGTTGTGTTTGATTCACCTCCATTGTGCCGCACGTGGGCTACACCCACACCAGTTCTGTGGCTCCTCCCACTGAACACAACCTACAGAAGGTCTGAGCTCCGTGGCTGAGGTTTTTTTCTTCTCGCTGGGTCTGGCAGTTGAGGTAGGCGTGTGTGGGCATCCGCTGTGGGGAACCGCGAGAGATGGAGCACCGGCACAGGAGCTGTGCATGCCTCGCCGGTTCCCTCTGGCACAAGTTCGGCCCATTGCACAGCAGGCGCCATTGTGCTCCAGGACGCGTGTGCCGCAGCCTGCTGTGCGTGAACCTGCTGTGCACTAACCTTCTGTGCATGAACCTGCTGTGCACTAACCTGCTGTGCATGAACCTGCTGTGCGTGAACCTGCTGTGCATGAACCTGCTGTGCAAAAACCTGCTGTGCACTAACCTGCTGTGCACGAACCTGCTGTGCACTAACCTGCTGTGCGTGAACCTGCTGTGCATGAACCTGCTGTGCGTGAACCTGCTGTGCACTAACCTGCTGTGCACTAACCTGCTGTGCGTGAACCTGCTGTGCACTAACCTGCTGTGCACGAACCTGCTGTACATGAACCTGCTGTGCACTAACCTGCTGTGCTTGAACCTGCTGTGCGTGAACCTGCTGTGCGTGAACCTGCTGTGCGTGAACCTGCCGTGCACTAACCTGCTGTGCGCGAACCTGCTGTGCGTGAACCTGCCGTGCACTAACCTGCTGTGCGTGAACCTGCTGTGCACTAACATGCTATCGCAACTGCGCTGCCTCTCTGTCTTCATGCCCTCAGAGTGAAGCTCTGGGTTGGAACGGCATATGCATAATGACTGAAATCCGTTCACATAATTACTCGCACCCACAATTATCTGTGGAAACGCACATGCACATATGCAGGCGTACACATTTAAAAGGGTTCTGCCTGTTGAAAAGAGCCACGCTGTGTGGGAGTTCCGCCCACAATGCGCCACTGTTCCTGTCAATCACAGCCCCTGATGCTTTGGCATTTCTGCAGTCAGGGCCTTGCCTAAAATGAATATGGAGGTCCACCTGGCATGCAAGCGGCGGCAATCAGATGGACACGCGATTAGCAAGTCGTTAACAGCGAACAGAACCTAAAAGTGCCCCCAGCCCCCCAGTCGTCTGCATCGACTGTACACCCATGCGTCACCGTGTGTGGAATATCATCAGGTTTCATTAATCACGGCACGGCACCCCTTCTCAACGACGGAGTTCTCAGCTGTCTGGGCGTGTGGGGTGCAACCCAGGGAGGGTAAGGCAGCTGGTTCCCCAGTAATCCCCCCCTCCAGTCCATCCTCCCACAAGCAGCCTGCCCTACTGTGATGTCCCTAATATTAGCAACTTGCCCTAGATTTCCCAGTTTTTCCCCACTATTGACTGTTTACTGTAGAACAACACAGCTTCCTCTCTTCCAGTCGGTTACCAATGTCATGGGGTGATAGTAACAGAACACTGCCTAAATAGGGCTCCAAAAAAAAGCCTGGAATTCTGCCACATTAGAAAACTAGCCTGAAACGGAAATGGCGGTCTCCCTTAAACCCTAACCCTTCCCCCTGCTCTCCCCTTGTCCTTGACTTCCACAACTTGGTTTCTATCTCTCTAAACATTTTCCATGTCTGTAAGAAACACTCATGTTTACACAGTCAGTCGTTGTGTGTGTGTGTGTGTGTAAACACAATGTGTACACTGGCTCCTTGCAAATATGAAATATGAAACTTTTATCGATTCATCCAAGCTTTGACAGCCAAAAGGGATTGGAAGTGAATAGCGAGGAGAAATGATTGGATGGAAGGTTAGCCAGCCTTGCGCAATCCCCCTTGAACTACAAACTACAGACGCACGCGCGCACAAAAGAAAAAAAACAGTCACCCATCAACACACGTGCGTACATCTTTTCCCACACGATTAACCACCTTCTCTTTTTTCTCTCTTCCCCATCACAGTTTCCCCCTCCCTCGTCTCCCTCCCCTCCCTCATCACCCCTCATTCCTTCCGGAACAAAGGGAACACATCTGCAGTGCCAGTGGAAAGGGGAAAGTCACCTTGAAGGACTGAGAAACGGAGGGAGGAAGCTAAGCTAGGGGAGAGAGAGAGAGAGAGAGAGAGAGAGAGAGGGGAGAAATTGGGTGAAGGGGGAATGTGTGTGGGCAAAGGGAAGATGAGAAGGGTAGGAATCCATGAGGAGGAGGGGCAAGGATTGCGGTTGTGATTATTATAATAATTATTATTGTTGTCGCTAATGATAACAATAATTTGCTTAGTAGACCTAGCACAGAGTGAGCTTTTAAAAAGTACACAAGCTTGCTTGTATCCACATGAATCCTGGATCACATTCAGCTGGAAATTTACTGAAGCCATTCAGACCTCATAGTATCTCCAAGGGTACAACAAAAGGTAATACTTCTGGGGATTAAAGCTGCAGGCCGTGTGGTCAATTCTTTAACCACTTCTGAACGGGACGGTTTGTTGTGTCTCACCTTCTCGGGGGCATGACCGTGTGACTCAGATTGTCCGCGAGTAAGCCCACACCTGCCGAGCGGGGTTTGTTTGCCCCTTGGTCCCCCTGCTCATCCCCTAAATTCAGAGACGGTCGATAGAACTGTTGACCGCCTGTTGTCCTTCACGTGGACAGGCAGCTCTTCCAGACTGACAGCCAACCAAGTAATCGATCTCAGCATCCATTGATTTATCTGGCCCAATTGTCCCTGTGGGTGACTGGTCACGCTGCAGAGACATGCATAGAATACTAACAAACTTGGTACACCACTAGTTGATGTTATTATTTTTTATTTTTTATTATTTTATTTTTGAAGTTAGCTAAAATTGGCGATGTATTTGGTTAGCAGATTTTTTTTGAAACCGTATTGCACCTTACAATTTCTACATTGATCCACTTCTGCAGCGGATATTTAAGGCTTGTTTATTCTGCAACCCATTTATAAAGCTGAATTTTCACCAGAGAAAATTGTGGTGACGTAAAAAAGTGTTCATTCACATATTCGCCATAGCCGTCGGCAGCTCGTCCACTTCAGCCACTGCAGAATAGATAGATGTGTAATACCTTAGTTTATTTAGAGATTCAAAATGAGGACGGATACTTGGTGTGAGAGGAGGGAAAAAACGTCCACGCGGTAAGGGGTAATAAAACGACTGAGCAGGTAATCCATCCCTTAAGCAGTCGGGACGAATCTTCAGACTGCAGTTATCACTAGGAGTTGCCCTTGAACGCACTCAAGGACAAACTGATTAAATTGTATTATTCATTAATTCGACCGGCATTGAAAAAATGGTAGGCCTAATTTATATTGACATAATATGTCAGCATCTCGTAGTTTTACTCATTACAGTGTTGAATGTATAAAGGGGGCGATATGATGTTCCCAAGCTTCCCTACTCGATTTTGGGAAGAAGGGTACCAATTATAAATTAACGACATTAACTGTATCAAAATTGAAGTTGTTCTAAATTGGTAGAAATTACATTTTATAATTTGCGGTAATGGCAAATGGGGAAGAGATTTTTGCGCTCACTATTAATCTAACTTTTCATGTACAAAAACCACGCGTACTGGTTGAAGAACAGACACCTATAGGCAACATGCGATTAAATTAAGCAACCAGAAAATGGATGCGTTTAATATTTAGTTTTTTCTTTCCAGCAAAATGTGCGGAATAAATAGTGTTTACATTAAATAAACAGTGACGTTTGGTCGTACGGTTTTAATCGGTCTGCGAAGTTGTTAGATGGTTTCTTGATGCAAAGGTAATTTAAATTTTCTCCAATTAAAGTAGTCAAACGATGGGATCACACAAAACTAAAATATATTATACTTTTGAGTACTCAATTATTTGTTGTTTTTAAATATTAGCATCATCATAAGAAAATAGATTATATTCAAAACTAAATTTAAAATTGTTCAGTAAATTAAATTATATCCGCTCTCAAAATGTATTTCTATTTTTATTATATTTTAAGTTTTATATCGTTTTGGAAAATATATATCAATAAAACAAATGCTGTTTTAACCCTGTCTAAATAAGTGTGAGATCAGACAGCCGAAACCTACTACAGAAAATAAATGGTAGAGCTTCAGCAACACTCGGTGGTCATACGTTGAACTGAAACTAGAAATGGTGGTCAGATTACAGAACTGTCGGTTTTGAGGAAGTAACGTGTCGCTAGAGGGCGCCCTCTGTTAGGTTGTCATTGGAATCTAGTTGATGGTCCCTGTTTCTCACCGGGAAGACACGTCACTTCTTAGAAGTTCCCTGACAGTCCGGAAATTTCCGAGTTATATCTGATTATACAAGACGGTTAGCGTCATACATTTATAGGACTGACCCCAGTGGCGTCTTATGTTTCGATATAGCAAAGTAGAATAAAACGTAACAGAATATTTCTGAAGCAATTAAGACTGCGCGTCAACTGAAACTTTACAACGCACCGTAAGCATACATTGCATACAAAATAAATAAACAAATAAATGCATATATGTCGGGCAGGCTATGCACATTATGTGACTTCGATGTGTACATAGGCTGTACATAGGATTGAGCTGATTCATAGGGGCTTGTTACGGCATTCCAACTCTACCTTGCCTACCCATCTTTCCTAAACCTCAATCCCTAGACGATTTATTGCCCTGAGATGAGACAGAGTTGCGGAGTAAACTATTGGTAATTAAAGACTGACCAGCTTGCAATATGTTCAGAAATGCTAATTGCTAAATACCGTTATAAATCACATTACATAATGCCTCTACATTAGAAACCCAACATTGCTCATTATCGTTATCCAGTCCCAGCGGTACTGTCTTTGTCTCTTTCAGATGATGTCAGGTGTGACAGGTGTGACAGGTGCGGAATAGCCAAAGCGGAGGCGTTTTTCTAATGACAACATTATTGATTTTTCTGCACTTAAAGGTTTTAGGACTCTGTGCTGTTTAAATAAAACAACATTGGGAATGTCCTGGTATTTTACACAGTGCAGAAGGAAGTCTATCTTAGTCTAAACCTATCCTGACTCTGAGTGCTTTTTCTTCTGGGTGCCAAGTTTGGCTGTGTTGTCGATGTTTCTATGGCTATGTTGTGGTCACTGAGTCTGAGTCAGGAAAGGATCCTTGTCTGCTTTGTATCATTGACACCAAATAGAAATTCTTTTGTGTTGTATTGCACCACAACATTAAAGGCTTTTCACCCAAACATATTAAGCTTCTCTGCTGTCAACCCTCTCCCACCTCTCTCTTCTAGTCTTTCTGCTTTGCCCCGGTCACCCCTCTCCGACATACGCCTCCTGGCCACGTGCCTGCTCCTTGGTTTATTAATAATTTCCTTCCCTGAGAAAGAGTGGAGTGAGTGGAAGCAGAACTCTGTCACACTTTGAGACTGTGGGTGTGGGGCTGGACATGAGACATTGACGTAAAAGGAATGTCCGTCGGTGTGAGTGGGGGTTTGGTGGGATTGTGTGCGTGTGCGTGAGACAGGTGTATATTAAACAACCATGTTTCCATAGGCTTTCACAGCGAGCTTTTTTCCATGTGTCAGCGGCTATTGAAATGCTTTGAAAGGGCAATGACTCAGAGAGGAAATGGTATTGTAATTTGATTTGGGAAAGCGATTCCCGAACTATGCAGGTTTTGCTTTGGTTAATTATTTGGGTTTGAGTTGCCGTTGAACAGCTGATGCATACAGTGTACATACACATGGGTGGCCCAACCCCCTCGCTGTGTCTACTGGCTACATGTGCTTGTGTACAAACCCACAGCTGCTAGCGGAGCAGTTTTTCTCTCTCCTTCGAGAAGGGGGCGGGGGGTTTAGACCTCAATTATAGGAAAGGTTTTATGGGATACCCTGAACGAAACTCCAGACTGCTCAGTATAACCACCAAGCCTGGCGTCTGCCTTGCTTGAGTTCAATCAATCATTGTCAATAGTTAGTGTATGGATGATTGGAATTATTTCATTGTTGCTTGGCAAAATCTTTGTGAATACACTTTGATGAGAATGTTTGCCCTGCAATGATTTTCTGAGATCAGAATGTAAATGTTTATTTATTTACTTACTTATTTATTACTTCCTTTCTGGGATAGTACTGATTGTGCTCAGATGCTCGCTCTGGTCACTTGTGACTTGTCGTCCTCAAATGTCCTTGCCTCTGAAACAAATATAGTAATATGCACTGTGAACTGCTATAAATTATGAAGAGATAGGACACTTGCTTAATATGCTGTAGGCCTGCCAATATTCATATTTTCACATACCTCGTCTGCTAGATACATGAGACAGCATATCAGCCAACCGAGTTCTATACACACAGTCCCATTAAAACCCAAAGAGTTTTTGTACACGGACTGCTGCTGATTGAGCCTCTGTCCGGATGGGACAGCTCCTGCCCATACAGGTCATGTTGAGGTCAAACGCAAACTTATCCTGAACAGAGTGTAATTCTCATGAATTTGGGCCACGCCATTGATTCCAAGTGGCATGCCCATCGTAGGAGGGGGGAGAGTGGTGGGGATGATTTGAGAAAACAAACGGAGTAAAAAATAAGGAAACAGAAAGGTTTGTTCAACTGCTTCTGACGGGGCCATAAATCCAGGGAGCTTAAAGGTTTGTGCTCCTTAGAGCAGGTAGCTTTTTGTCGCACCACCGGGGCAGACAGAGCGGCGCCGGCAGAAGGCCTGGGCACTGGTTAATGATGGGCTCCTCTGTACGGCGTGCTCACCTTGGCCCTGAGGTGGGTCAGAACGCCAGACGGGCCGGGCCAAGAGCCAGCTCCAGAAGGACTTTGGTGCATCACCTGAGATGAGCCCTGTGTTCCACCCACAACGGAAACTTGGTCAGTCACTGATCCAGGGAGCTTGCCCTTGCGGTTTTACCGAGAGTGGACGTGACGCGCGTCGGATGCGCAGGAGGACCGACGACAGCGCGCGGTCACTCTCCCGTCTGAGTCACGCTCGGAGCCAAATCTCATTATTCTCTCTGTGTCGTGATGCAGGTCAGCCGAGAGGACGTGACGTCATAAGGGAAACAGGCTTCCAGCCTGGGTAAGCTTCCACCACTAATTGCAGTGGCAGTGCAGTATAATACAGTGTAACTATCGGTCCCATTTGACGTGAGGGTTTTGTGGGGTGTAGGTTTCTGGGTTCAACCCTGTAAAAGAGCGCCATGATGGGGTAGGTGTAAGGATTGCCGGAAGGAGGCCGGGTCTAAGGGGACCTGCCCTACCGATAACCCATTAATAACGACAAGCCAAATGCTGTCCTTCTTTGACAAAGTCCATCGTCAAAGATGAATATACAAAACGGCTTGTCCGGTGCCGTGCCGGGCCGGCTGCACCAGATGCCCGAGTATGCTTTTCCTCCAAAGGCCCGGCTGAATTAGAGGTTGCAGGCACGCCACATTTGGCAACACAGAGGCATTCGCGGGTCACGCTCATGTGTCCCGAGCTGTTGGCAGCTTGTACAGAGACGAAATTCTACACAGCACCCGACATTCTGCCAAGAGGCACCAGGCTCTCACCACTTGGAAATGCAACGGATTTGGCCAGGCGTAGACACTGCATGTAAATACCACATACCATAGGCCTGATCGAGTGGACTAAATTTGGGTGTCGATCTACAGGGAAATGTTCAGCATTTAGGTTTAGGCAGGCTTAAAAACGTATTAATCTGAACAGTTTTTTCCCTAAAACAAAAACACTAAGAATTTTATCAGTGTTTTTATTAATGCTCATTGTTTTTTAATAATCCCCATTGGATAAGGGACCTATGTTTTAGTTTAATCTTTATGATCTTTCATTTTCTGTGAGGGCCCGATTCTTTTAGAATCAGAGCGCATATAATTCTTTTTGTTGATGCTAAATTTTTTGCCGATTTTGCATTTTTTGTGCTGATGCTAGGTTTTTTTGCTGATACTACATGTCTAACTTAGTTTACAAATGCATACACCGCTGTGGATATAAAAACAAGTCTCATAAATATTTGAGCACTTATCTACAAATCTAATCATGCTGTATTTCTTAAAGTTAACAAAAAATGGATAAAGGACAAAGCAGGACAACAAAAGAACAGAAATATCCGTACGAAGAAACGTAGCCTCTGTTCCTTACCGTACATCACACAAAATGAAAAATGACACTGTGTATTCGGAGTAACGGACCAAATGCTTTTACACCGGTTATTCTCGGCATTCTCGTTTTCTCTGAATGATGTGCAGATCATGTGGCATTTCTACCATCCGTGACTGTCTCAGCGTAAAAGGGATAGGTGCTGCTTGAACTCACTCTTCTTTTCACTGAAAAGACACTCCAATTATAAGAGGATAATCGGGTTTTCACGTGTCGTCGACTGCTGCGTTCATCAAACTTGTGTTTTATCCCTGAGGATTTTGAGAAATA
Source organism: Hiodon alosoides (assembly GCA_025775065.1). Classification (NCBI taxonomy): domain Eukaryota; kingdom Metazoa; phylum Chordata; class Actinopteri; order Hiodontiformes; family Hiodontidae; genus Hiodon; species Hiodon alosoides. Next base: position 10,601 of record JAOYSI010059354.1, read on the forward strand.
TTGAAATAAATGACAGCTGCATATGCTGCATATAGCTGAATGACATCCACCTGATCAAAATATGTGGTGAACACGTGCACAGAGTGTGCACGCTTATCAAAGACATGCATATACATGCACACACAAGAAGCATGCTAATATATTCTTTCACACAAGCAGGTGTCAGGACTTGTAGCTTCTTCCAGTCCTTTCATTTTATTATCAACAGCACCTCACAGCTATTATAATAATGAATAATGCATATATGGTAATTACGCCGTCAAAAATGTGTTTTTACTCACCGAACAAAAGATCCACCACTGCCCTAAAAAATGTGATTCATTGGGAACAGTGTAGAGTGGAAACGGTTGCACAACGGGTTCACACAACTCATGACTAACCCACACATACCCTCCCACACTGTTATACAGCTGGAAGGCTTCGCCGTTGCCTTTATTTTTATCTTTGTTATGAATTGCCTTTACAACTGTGCAATACTCTGGGGCACACCCTCGACATGTCTATTTCCAAAACAGCTCTAAATTGGCACAGTCAGCTGTTGCAGTGAATTTGCTAACTTTTTGTGTTTTCTAACATTTGTATTCATTTAATATGACTCATACCGGCTTTCAAACGCCTATATTTATAGAACTTTCAATATCTTTAGAATGGCAGCTTCCTTTGGACTACGCTCTTCGGCAGAATTTAATGCAAATGTATTTTAGAAAGATGGAAACTGAAATTTCTCATACTACATTAACAATAGTTAACTTCTGTTTCTGTTTCAATGGTTGACTTCTGTCTATAAAAGTTTATTTTTATATCAAAAACTGTCGGCTGCTTCGAGAGTTCCTGTTTCACAGCATGGCTGAAAGCAGAGTGGGTTTTTCCAAAATGATTTATTGGCTTCGAACAATTACAAGCATGTCAGGCACAAGCACGCATGTCTGGGTGAAACTCAAGCAAATCAGATCATATTCTCAGTTGATCATATTCTACCCTACTGTTGGGAAGGCCAACCCTGGTCTTTGAGAGCAGCAATGTGTGTGGGCACCTTGCCTCTTAATTAAAAGTCATTATTTGACTTAGGAATTATCTCACCTGGTGTTGCCAGGGGTAACTCCAAAGCCCATTGGGAGATATCTGCAGACACTGCGGCTTTTGAGGACCAGGGTTGACCACCTCTGACCTACTGTTTTGATAGGAGGCATATTTTGTATAGCACAATTTGCATATGTTAACCCTGCTTCAAAAAACACAACCGTCTAGATAAGATTCCATGAAACTAGACCTGTAACCAGGACCTCTGTGGTGATATTGTCGTCTGAGCTGTCACAAAGGCCATGTGGCATCACCTGGAAGGACACTTGTGACTCAGACTAATTTTCCCAAAGTCCCCAGGTCATCAGCAGGGCTCAGCAGAACTCTCAATCACAGGGGGGCCTCTGTAATCTCCACAGTGGGCGGGCTGCATTTTGGGACTGGCGTGAATCTGATGAGCTATAATGACAAATTCCCAAGCCAATAGAGTGACAGTGTAAACTTTTCATTTGGGAAAATTATTGTGAGTTGCTGAGTCATTCACTTTCTGGAACACAGGTATCTTTTGTGTCTTAGCTGTTTGAAAGGGATCATTTGTGCGGATGTTGGTGATTTTAGGTAGGTGTGCCACCGTGTACAGATAAGTGGGGAGGCAAGAAGTTAAGCTTGCTCTCCCCAAGGATTGTTTCTGTCATTTGCGATTATGTTAAAATGTTTTTACTTTCACACTTTTTGTCCACATCCCCCATGAGACCAATACTGTCCATATAGGGGTAAAGCTCTTTGGTCAGGTGTTGCATTCTGAAAAAATGCAGTTTGCGGCGTGGTACAGCCCCTTTCCACACAGAGATATTTCTAGGGAGAAGGAAGAGGCACGCGGCGGCGATTGAAACGCAGGGGACGAGATGGACGGCGGGAGCCGAACGGCAACAACGTGGAACTGTGCCAAGACCGTCGACCACAAAGCGTAGGGTAACACAAGCCATACGCTTAATAAGTAAGGGGCCCGTGATAAGACCAGACGTGTCTGCTTACAGTGGAACAGAGATCCGTCACGCTGTCACCCACAGCTCAGACTCACGCAGACATGCGGCAGCCACGGCTAACAAGCCCTGCCAAGATACCTCAGCAACACACACAAACATACATTTACTAGTGGTCTAATGCTGGACTTAGTTCGGCAGCAAATTTACTCCAGTCATTGTAATTTACATGGGGTGTTTTTGTTAATAGCAACATCTGATCGAAGTATGTAGTTGGAGTACAAAGTGAAAATTCCTCCTCGCTCCGGTCGTGAATCATTATTTGACAATATTAATTTTGCTTCATAGTCATTGTGAAAAAATAAAAACGTGTTGCTGGGAAGTGGGAAGAGACGGATAGGTCACTTAATTCTGGTAAGGCCTGTCGCGCACAATGAAACGATAATTTACAAATTAACAATGCTTAATATCCCTTCAAGCGTGTGTTATGTTTTAAATTTCAAGTTTTCCCGTCAATACCAAGACGCGTTTTCCAGACCCTTTGTGGGTAAATGACGCAAGAGTGACGTATGCCAATGGCCACCCTACTATCACAACTTCACCTCCTCGTTGTCCAATAGAACTGTAATCCCACGGTCATGTTAGCCAATTAAGTCGCAGTAGCAGTTTCTAACGTTATACGCCGGGGTACAATGAAAAGAGTGGGAACACGTTATGCGAGTCGGCGTAAAGTAATTAACTGAGCGCATAAAGAAAGGTACGTCGTCGATTAATACTAGCAATATTCACCTGCTCAACGTGATTGATTCGACTGTTTCAGAAACTCTGTTTAAGTTTGCTGTATGCATATTTGTTTCTTGTTCGTCCAACTAATGTTTATTAATCGTAGTATGTTAAGCGGATTTTGAACAGTTAGAAAACAATAAACTCAGTAGTCAGACCATGGCTAGCGCATGTAAACTACCAATAATCAACGCTTTGCCCATATTTCCGTCAAATAGACTGTAATTGCTATGCTGCCTGCTAGGATTGGCAGCGGGTGTGTAATTGTGGGTAATCGTGGTAATGATGTAGCACTGCGATATGAATACATCCCAGTCGATAGGTTTACCACACTTATGTGGCTGCCTTCCTAACTAACATCAGTTAGGTCCAACAAACTTCGTCACACAGAGGATTTCCACCGTCGGTTAAAAAGTGATAAATCATTGTGAAGGGGTTATAATACGGTGGAAAGAATAACGTGGATAGGAGCACAAATGGTTATACTTAAGGATGGCGATTAAACCAGAAAGCTGCCGAAGTTTGTATCGATAGCGTTTGTAAATAGGGGGAAATATATAAATTCGTAATTATAATAAATAATTATTCCTTCTTTACAACGAATCGGTAGCGTAAATCCAAATGCGGCGTGTTAAACTTCTATACATGTCAGTTTAAAAATTGGAGTATTGAATGGGTTAACTGTGGGTTGGGGGTGAGTAGTTGTCTATCCTCTGTGTCGGCGGAATGAAACGAAAGGAAATCGGTTCTGGGGGGATTTCATTAACAAGTATAAGATGAATGACGGCTTTCTGACTCCGACATCCGATTTAATACTCTCGTGCCTGTAGACAGTATTATGGAGTGTGAAGGGGGAGGGGCTTGGCCTTCTCCTTTCTGCGTCACTGCAGGTACAGGCTTTGTGATGCATCCTGGCGTTCAGGGTGACCACACTGAAATGCTGGATGACTGCTTTCACTGTGGGTGTAGTGTTCCTGTTAAAGAGATGTAGGATGGTCTCCGGTTTCAAGAGGTAACCTTGTCTCCCGCTCCGCTGTCCGCAGGCCTGTTCAGATATCAGTGGCACACGTGCCTGTTCTTTTGAGTAGGTTCCTCGGGGCATCAGTGAACCCGTCGTTGCTGGAACGGTGGGACTGGTTTTTTGTTTTGTGTTTTTTTTTGGGGGGGGGGGGGGTCTCAGGCTGGACTGGCAGCTGAGGGCTGTAGTTATGGTCATCTTTCTTGTGTTTGCCAGATGTTCAGAGTTTTTGACAGTGATGTAAAAGGCATGTTTGTTATACTGTGATCGTGACAGACAGTCCGGAAGAGCATGCTTTTGTATAAAATCTGTGTGATCGGTTTGCAACATATTGCAAAAGCAGAGAACTAATTTAATCTCAATGTAGTGTGAAACCAATACCATGAATTTAATTACTATTATTTTTAGTACAGGTCTCTTGAGCTGTGTTCTGTCGGCAAGTGCAGGACTGTATACAATAATGCAGATTAAAATGTGTGTCACAATTTTTATTTCTGTGCAAAACCCACTCTCAAACTTAGAAAAGGGCCCAGAGTCTTCACTCTAGCTGATTTCAGTCCACCATTTTAAAGGCCTCTGATTGGCTGGGCAGACCTTCTTTTTCGTAAGAAAAACAACTAAACTTAACTGCACAGCACTGTTGCATACACTTAGCGAGGTGTGCAGGGGGATAATGCTCCTGCCACAACTCTCCACACACACACACACACACACACACACACACTGTATGGAAGGCCAGGCCAGGCCAGGCCCCTCTATGGTCTTTCCCTGAGGACACATGGCCTCTGGCCCTGACGACTGTTCCTTTATCGGGGTCCCTTCTTAGGACGGGCAGCGGCTTCGGGTTGGCTGGAACCCGACACGGACCCTGTTTATTCACAGGCATGTGAAAGAGTGATGAAACCTGACCTGGGGGGTTTTGCAGAAGACTAGACGAGGGTGGCGATGGATGAGTGAAGGTAGATCTCTGCAATGTTCTTTCGCCTCTCACAAAAAGGCAGGTCTTTCAGTTCAGACTGCCCTGTCGTCTGAGCCTATTTACTCCTGTTAATAATACCCCCTCCTCTTCCTTGGAGGAAGAAAGGCTGAGCTGTCTCCCCTTTACCTTCGCAGTTGCTCCGTTTGCCCCTGTGCTGTGTTTTGGGATGGGAGAGCGGGTATTGTAGGCTTAGAAGTTCCTTATCTTTCTGTTGTTTTGGGGGGGGGGGTGTTCGGGCAATTTGACTGCTGCAGTCCTGGAGCCAGGTACCAAACAACCAAGGTGGATCCGTGACGTACGACCTTCCCGTTGGCGGGCCGGGGTGTGGAGGGTTTTGTGACTCGTTCTTTTCCGGAGAAGCAGCCAAGCGATGAACCTGTTGCAGTAGGCCCTGGTCTTTTATTGGCCACAGCTGTTGTATTTTCCTTGCCCCTCTCCCACGCTCGCCGCGTGCCCTTGATGTGGGGTCGACGCGGGGCCGTTTGACCGGTCCGGTGGCCAAGCGCTGGCCCGGCTCGTAAACAGCCGATTCCGCGGTCCGGTTTCTGCGGTCGCCCGGCCGGCCCCGAAGAGGAGGAGGGTGGAATTAGGAAGGAATGACTGAGCTGTACATGCAGATCCAATGTTGGCAGCCCCCGAACCCCCGTCGAGACGCTACTTATATGGCCTTGTTTTAAACCCCTAAAACTGTGGGCACGCTCCAGTCAGCCTTCAGCGGTACGCTTTAGTTTTGGCCGTTTGATCAGTTACCGCGCTGACCAAACGGGGGTGTGATGATCACACAGGCCGGCCCTCTGTTGTGTGTGTGTACAGCAATACTGAGAACGGGCTGGCCGCCTCATCGTGTGTGTGTGTGTGTGTGTGTGTGTGTGTGTGTGTGTGTGTGTGTGTGTGTGTGTGTGTGTGTGTGTGTGTGTGTGTTCCTCATACACCGCAAAAAGTCACCCAACGTTTCCTATGATCGGTGCTTTTGGAAAGGCTTACAAGCTGGTACAGTACATTTAAGCTATTATTATTATTATTATTATTATTTTGCACAGTAAATTCTGTTTGAGTACAAGCGCTCTTAAGTCTAAACAGAAGTCTGTTTATCGATGCTTATCATGGCGACAAGAACGGTTCCTCCCGTGTAACTCGAATCAGTACAAAGTTGGCTAGCTGGGACCTAGCTGCAAAATACCCTTGGTGCTGACTAAATCGTCTGTCCTTTAACAACCCTATTCTGTCATTGCTTTACAGCCGTAACCGTCTGCTGGAAGCGCCGCCCCTCTGGCTGCAGTCTTTAAATGTCCACGTGGCCTCTTCCACTCCACCTCCACCTCCACCTTCACGACTGTCGGGGTTGACGGATCTGCTGTCGGCAGTCTTGCTTTGTCCTCTCGCTTCTGGGAATCTTGCTGAGTCACTGTGCTTACCGGCAAACAGTCAGCCGCGGGTTGTAGTAAGAACTCTGGCCGGGGTTCTGTTCAGCTCCGAAACACCTGCTGAGTCACTGTGCTTACCGGCAAATGGTCCGCCTCGGGTTGAAGTAAGAACTCTGGCGGGGGTTCAGTTCGGTTCATTCAGGGTATCTAAAACATATCTATTGTTTGTCTAAGTAAATTAGTAAATAAGTAAGCAAATCTTAATGTTTTTAGTGTATTGTCCTAAAATGAAAATGAAAACTGTTTAAAGTTGTGAGACAAGCACAATGGTTTTGAGTCCGGTATTGAACATGGCCATGAATAAGGTGACTACTCTCTCGCACAACCTTGTGAAGGTCGTGGTCGCGTTCCTCCCGTGTGATTGGCTGTCGCCGAGTCACCATTCCAGCGCGTCACCTTGTCCGTACCCAACCCCCGTTACGCGTGACTCACTCGGCCGTGCCCATTGTCTTTCAGACCCGCTATTTGCCAGTTTGTCACATGCCTTTTTGATTGTAGAATTCGACATGCACTAGAGAGAAGGAGAATCTGAGCAAGAAGTGTCCATGAAGACGGAAAGCGTGAGGACGGTGTTGACAGGGAAGGGGGGGGGAGATTATGGATTATGTAACAAGCCTTCAGTGGCTGAATAAATGCAATATATCAACACTGGCTGTCATCAGGCCAGTGGTCAGTCAAACCTATAAGGTTAGAACCAGTATGCTTTTCAGCTTTAGGTCTATAGAGGTAGGGGTTCTGAGGGAATTTTCTGCCAGTGTAGGAGAGTGAAGGCTGCCCTGCAGTAGAAGGAAGGCAGGGGGCGTAGAGGGAGAGATGGGTGCAGTTTTGGATCTTGTAGGGGGGTGACTTTGCTCTGCCAAAGCATGTGCGTCTCCCTTCACGTGCACGGAGGAGAGCCAAGCAACTGCAGAGCTCTCGGTCTACAGCCTGGGAGGCGCATGTCTGCACTGTGGCTGTGCGTCCCCTGAGACTTACACACACAAAGGCTACGCTAATGCCCACTGAGACTTACACACACACAGGCTACGCTAATGCCCACTGAGACTTACACACACAGGCTACGCTAATGCCCACTGAGACTTACACACACAGGCTACGCTAATGCCCACTGAGACTTACACACACACAGGCTACGCTAATGCCCACTGAGACTTACACACACACAGGCTACGCTAATGCCCACTGAGACTTATACACACACAGGCTACGCTAATGCCCACTGGGACCTACACACACAGGCTACACTTCTGCACACTGAGACTCACACACCCACACACACACAAGCTACACTTCTGCCCACTGAGACTCACACTCCCACACACACAAAAAAAACAATTTGTAAAAACAATGGCATGTCCCTGAACCTCATAGACGTCGCTCGCTGTCTCCTCTGCCATATCTTGCAACATGATGTGTGAAATCCAGGTGGGTTTTTAATGATTTAATGATGATCCCACCTGTCAAACGTGCATGTGAGTAAAAGTGTGCTGTGTCTTTATTTATTTTCCCTGTATTGTATTTCCAGGCTAAGGCCAGAGATGGTAGGTTTCTCTCCGTGTATAATTCGGTTTCCATGTAAAACTTTAAAAACCAGGCTCTGGTTTCATTCTGTCCTGCCAAGACCCGTCGGGTGGAACGAGCCTCCCGCTGTCTGACCGCGAGTCCCCGCCTGGCCTCCGGGGGGCACCGGCCCCAGCTGGCGCACGCCCGGTCACATGGAAGGCACTAGCTGCTTCTGGCAGTGCAGCAGTGGCATGTGTGTATGTCTATAAATACAGCCCGTCGTTCGATTTGTGCTCAGTGGCGCTCGCCTGTACGTAAACTTAGACGTCCAGCCCGGCCTCTTTCACTCGTCTTAACGCACCACGTTCCCATCAGCCTCCCGAGACGAGCGGGGACTGGCCCCCGATGGTCGGTCAGCGTGCCAAACCGTTTGCCAGAATTTTGCAATCTCTCTTAGCCTGACCGCGCGGCGGAGAAAGTGCTCAATAGGCAGTATGAGCCCCACAACGCTGACGAACAGATAAATTCTGTTCCTTGTTAATGTTATCGTTGCGAAATGAAGCTTTTTGCAGCTGTGCTGAGTGAGAGTGATTGGACTTGGGGTTTTTGTGTGGGTGTGGGTGTGGTTCTGCTTGGTACGTTGCTTGGTACTCATTTTTTGTTGTTGAATTGTTATTTAGCATCTAAATTGTATACATTTATGTGCTTTTAAAGCTATATCAACTTATATAACAACATGATTGCAACTCAGACCAGAGAAGTGGTTGTAAAGGCCTACTGAAGGGCAGGCAGTTGATTGTGGACGTAGTGAAAAGACTGATCAGTGCTTGACATTGGGGGGGTCCTGGGCCTGCTAAGTGGTAGCCGTGCGGGCCGCGTTGGCATCGAGGCTGCGCTGCGTTCTTGCCAGCCTGTGTGCCACGTGGAGATGTTTTCCTACGAGGCAGATGGCCCATAGTAGGCCTACACAATGTCACTGGGGAGAGGATGTTTCAGTGAGGTGTGGCCACTTCTATTTTTATCCTTGGAGGTTTCAATTTCATCCTTGTCAGTTATCGAGGAGCTTTGTTCTATAACCCTCTTCAATTGGAACAAAGTGTTTTGAAATGGCCCGAGGGCAGGTGACACCGGGCTTGTCTACTCGCTGGGTCTTGTCGTCGTTCGGCGTGTGACGTGGTACTGCGTACTGCATTCGTGTCCTGAGGGAGAGAGAACCTACAAACGTCCAATGAAAGGTCAGCGGGATCTTTGGGTGTTTTATTGCCCAACCAGTGCAGTGATGCTGCATCCCCCGCCCCGGGACATTGTTGCCCCCCTCAGTGCAGTGCAGTGACGTCCCCCGCCCCGGGACATTGTGGCCCCCCCCCCCGGTGCAGTGCAGTGACGTCCCGTCCCTCGGTGCAGCGCAGCATGTCGTCGTGACTCAGAGGAGTGTTCTGTCCTGTGTTGGACGCACACAGCCCGGCGCTCGCCGAGAGGCTACCACCGTCTGATTCACCGGCTCCCTGTGCCAGAGATCTGTACAGGACTTGCTGATGCGGTTTGCATGTCTCGATATCCCGGCCTGCTGGCGCGTGCACCAAACCGGCAGTGGAATTTTCCTCTCCTTTTCATAGGTAAATGTAGCACCCGTCTGCCCGTCGAGACACCCTGGCCTCTCCTTGCTGACAGAACACGCGGTGGTTTTGGGCTGACCTTGCAGACAGAACACATGGAGGTCTTGGGCTGACGGGAGCAGTTAACTGACCTTGCCATCTGGATGGCAGTCTGGCCTTTGCCCTGGTGCCCAGTTCTTTTTCCCCTTGCCCTGTAATGAGAGCTGGCGCAGATGCCACGTAAGCGGACACGCCGGCCCCGGGCCTGACCTCCGCAGGTCCGGTGCTAACACGGGCTCATCGGATCCCAGCGCGCCAGGCCCGGCAGCGAAGGCAGCACTTAACACTGATGACAGGCTGCCGTGTCTCGAGACGGGGCCCGAGTCTCAGACTGTGCTGGGACAGTGTCAGACGGGCACACGGGTAACCGGAGCAGGGTGCGAGGAAAGGACCCCCAGGCCCGTCAGTCGTTCAGCTTGGTGGGGGTGGGTCGGCTTGGCGAGGGATCCTGCCAATCCCGGCTTAATGTGTCCCCGAAACGTGCCTCCGCTGACTGGATCTCTCGCTGTCAGAGCCAACAAGCTTTCAGGCAAATGGGATGTTTTAGCCCAGATGGTGGCTGAGTCTCGCATGGTTCTAGCACCTGCAAGAGTTTTTCATCTGACACGAGCTTTAGCACAAAGTAACATGGCCTGCATCATTCGGGTTAAAATTTGCCCTCAGTGCACAGACATTAAGGGGTCTTAATTGGGTTTCTGTGGCTGATGCATGTGGTATTTAGGTACCGATTTGTATGCGTGTACACCTAAACTTTAATTTAACTACAGTAGTAATGATCCGATGTATCCGCCCATATCCCAGTCTGTAATATAGATTTGTTTTAAAACAAATGTCTTTATTTCTGTATCGGGTTTGTCTCCATGTGAATTCTTATGAGACATCGCAGTTCGCCAGTCCACTGACAGTCCACTGTCGGCGCGCTGCCTGTCTGTCCCTGCCTGTCTGTCCCTGCCTGTCTGTCGGCGCGCTGCCTGTCTGTCCCTGCCTGTCTGTCGGCGCGCTGCCTGTCTGTCCCTGCCTGTCTGCTGGCGCGCTGCCTGTCTGTCCCTGCCTGTCTGCTGGCGTGCTGCCTGTCTGTCCCTGCCTGTCTCTCCCTGCCGGTCTGTCGGCGTGCTGCCTGTCTGTCCTTGCCAGTCTGTCGGCGTGCGTGACCCAGGCCCTCCTCAGTATTGCTCCCCCACCTGCAGCTCACAGTCCCGTGTACCTGGAGGTGGATGCTCGGGCACACTTCCTGGTTCGATGCTTCCTGGTCGGTTTGTCAGCTCGGTCAGGGGGCGAAAGTGCTTCTGCTTCTGCTTCTGCTGCTGCTGCTGCTTCTGCTTCTGCTTCTGCTGCTGCTTCTGCTTCTGCTTCTGCTGCTGCTGCTGCTTCTGCTTCTGCTTCTGCTGCTGCTGCTGCTGCTGCTGCTGCTGCTTCTGCTTCTGCTGCTGCTGCTGCTTCTGCTTCTGCTTCTGCTGCTGCTGCTGCTGCTTCTGCTGCTTCTGCTGCTGCTGCTGCTTCTGCTGCTGCTGCTTCTGCTGTTGCTTCTGCTGCTGCTGCTTCTGCTGCTGCTGCTTGTGATTTTACAGGCTGCTGTAAACAAGGAACAGCTCGGTCACTCTCTGTAATGCGTTTGTTCTGTAAGCCCCCATGTGTGGCGGGCGGGGGAAGACGACTGCTCACTCGTAATAGCTGTTCAATGTCAGTTGTTACTCAACTCGGCGAGTCTGACAGTTTGGCCTCTGTTCCACTCATCTGCGTAGCTGTGTGCCGCTAATAAAGTATACCCAGTCAGCGAGGTTAACCCAGTGTATATGTGTTTGTGGGAGAACGCGCTCATGGACTCCGACCCTCGATTTGGTGAGACGTAGTGTAAAACGCCCTGTGTTATATAACTCTCAGGAGCACACGCAGTCCTGAGTGGAGTTGGGGAACTCGCTGAACTATTCACGTATGGCCTGTGCCAGAAAAACACGCCTGGCCCATTGCTCCCGCACCAATGGAGAAAAACACACTGTTTTTTTTCCCCCAGGGAGAGACCAGGAAGGAGGAGGGGTTAACCCTTGGTTCAGGCTTGTAAGCTTGTTGTTCCAGCTGGGTTTAGGTTTGAGTTTTTTATTTTTTATAGCACAGTAAAGGGCTTTCCTGCTTAATCTACGTGCTGTTTACATCTTTTCCTGGAAAGTGACCTGAAGGCTGAGGATCTGTGTGCTGTCACCTTAATCATCTGGAAGATCTCCTCTCACGGTGCTCCTCGCCGACCAGCCTCAGGCTTCCTCTGATCACCGGTCGCCGTGCGGTCAGGACAGGCGTCCCGGCATGTTGTCTGGGGCCCCTGTAAGGGAAAGTGTCAGTGCTCATCAGGGGCCAGGAGCCAGGCTTCCGCTGATCACTGGTCGGTCAGGACAGGCGTCCCGGCATGTTGTCTGGGGCCCCTGTAAGGGAAAGTGTCAGTGCTCCTCAGGGGCCAGGAGCCAGGTTTCCGCTGATCACCCGTCGGTCAGGACAGGCGTCACGGCATGTTGTCTAGGGGCCCCTGTAGGGGAAAGTGTCAGTGCTCCTCAGGGGCCAGGCTTCCTCTGATCACCGGTCGGTCAGGACAGGCGTCCCGGCATGTTGTCTGGGGCCCCTGTAAGGTAAAGTGTTCAAAATTTTGACAAGTTCAGACAAAATTCAAAACGTTAGATTGTTAGGTGTCCCTTTCAATAATGCAGAAATCCCCAACTGAAAGCAGAATGTCTGTTCTCCGAACATTTGAGCTGTTTTATCGGGGGTTGTAAAGTTGTTTTGACACCTTGGAAGGGGACGTTTTGTTTGGCTGGTGCCCCTGTGTGTGATCCGTTTATAGAAAGCGTGCCTAACATAATTTCTCTTTAAATGTTTGAAAGCGTGTCTGTCTCAACGAAGGACAGAACACCAGCCGTAAAGCACTGGGCGGGCCTGGACCGAGTTCTGCAGGGCCTGGCTTTGTGGAGCTGCTCAGGTTTCGCTCCTGTTGGGACCATGAGTGAGTGATGGTCCAGCCTTGGTCTTCTGTCCTCCGTCGCCACTCTCCTAAACCCGTGCCGTCCCTGACGCTCTTTCAGGTGAATATCAGCGCTTTAGCGTATCCGCTGAGGGCTGTCCTAGAACACTGTTCCCTGGGTGGCCACAGTGTGCGCAGAGGGCTCGATTTTCTTAGGTCTATAGTTAAACGAGCTGGTCCAGAGCTGGTCTATAGAAGCACAGAATGCCTGTGAACACCTTAATGTTCATGTACGTGAGCCTCCGCCCCACTCCTGATGCTAGGCTAATCTTTCTCTCTTCCTTTACAACCAGGCACTTGGCTGCAGCTTTCCACCCTGCGGTCATTAAGCTATTCTAATCTCCCTAGTGTTCCACGCATGGTATGTTTATTACAGTAATGCGCATTCCAGTGAAGAGGCGTTCGTGTAGTGCGTCATTGGTGTGATCCAGAGATGTAGATTGTTCTACAAAGTCAGAGATGAGGGCACTGATTGCGAGGATGAGAGATTTTATTTTCTAAATGCCGGCATTAAAGTCTGTTAAAGTAGTCCAGCTCCCATCCTGGCTTTTGACTGGTAAACGGCGTCGATGAGGTGTGGGTGTGTGGGGAGTCGCCCTGGCCGTAGCGTCCCGATTGGAGGGGATGTGCTGGTCAGGGCTGCTCTCATTGGCTGTGAAGTGCTGCGTGGCAGGTGGCCTTTGCTGGTTGTCCCGCGGGCCTCGGTTCCGGTAATCACCGCCTTGACCGAGGCGCTCGCGTCGCCGTGGAGCTTCCCCTAATGCCCCCCTCCGTCCACCGGAAGGTGTCTGGCCTCCGCCCGGCCTGCGCTCGGATCTGGCTGATGTAGTTAGTGGTTAGGCTGGAGGAGCTCACCCTCGCTGTCCCTGCCTGCGGGGAGACCGGCAAAGCCCTGATCACGGACGACCCTCCGGATGTGGACTCACGCCACCCCTCTATGTGGTGTAACCGACTCCCGCGGGACTTTGGAGGGCGCAGTGTGGGTCTGGCCCAGGCGTTGCAGCTATACGCACGTGGCCGGTGGACCGGGGGAATGTGTGTCAGCTTGTCTCTTGGGGGGGGCGGGGGTTATTTGTATTAAATTTTGTTTTTTGAATTTATTTTAAAAAAAATAATTATTAATTGTTTTTTTTGAGTATTTTTTTTTTTTTTTATTTTTTTGGTGTAATTTTGTTTGATTTTTAATTAAAAATTTAAAATAATGT
>JAOYSI010059365.1:0-24170 GCA_025775065.1 Hiodon alosoides
GGGCAGGGGACGGCGGGGGGGGGTTGAGGCTTCCACTCATGAGATCCATTCACGAGCCCTGTGCTGATATCTCTAAATTAGCTGACTCGTTGACCTGCTGTTAATTGCATTAGTTTATCATTGTACAACACAATTTATTACTCTTCAATATGTACCCAGCGTGTTTGTTTCTCGCCATCTCTCAAATTAAAAAAAAAAACAATAAAAAAGTGTCCAGTGAGGTTAAGAATCAATTTCACCTTATTATAGACATTTATTCAGTCATTTAAAAAAAAAAAAAAAAAATATATATATATATATATATATAAATTGAATATGTTTTGCATTTCATTGACATTTAACTAAAAGCGCAATAACGCAACGTACCAAAATCTTGGGGGATGTCAGGCAAATAAAATTCTTGTTAAATTTTAAAAGCTGTGCCCCCTATTTGAACCTGTTTCCACGTGGCCACAGTGTAACAAACTTCCTGGAGGTTTGCACCTGCGCTTCTATTGACTGAGACAGCCAACACATTATGTTCTAATATATTTTAATTCCAATATCCAGCGGAACGGCCACTCTGTGACACATCTTCCCGGTGGGTGTCCTGTGTTTTCGACGGTTGTAAGTGGACAGATCATTAGAGTGATGTCCCCATTGGTCATTATTTAATTACTTTTTGACTATAACCCTGTGTTTGATTTGTGTACAGCCCAAAACTACAGAGATGCATTGTAAGGAGATGTCTCCCCCCCATCATGGCATACATTTAGGAAACGTTGTAAGAAAGAGCACTTAACTTTAGAAAACCAAATTGCCGACTATATAGAATGTTAAGTTACCACATTTACGTTAGTCAGTTTGTCTGCCCACGTTAAGAGAAACGGCATAATCACCTGATAGTATCGATATACATTTGGATACACTGGATAATCGCCAGACGAGATGTTTCTCCCCCTATTCCAAAGTAAAATATGTTTTGCGCCTCAGAATCATCTGAGAACCAGTAACCAGGACACAGCAATTGTACTATCAATGACAGTGTTCAAGTAAGGCAGATGGACTTTGACTGGTGCAGTAGCTGCTGTATTCTAGCCTGCAAAAAAGCATGGTTCACGAAAGTTTGACAAAATAAGAATGTAATTCAAAGTAGAACATGGCATTGTTTGGATGTGTCATCGCTAGCCGGAGAACCTTGAGGAACATGAAGTTCAGGTAGCAAACTCGAGATATCTCCTTAGCTATCAATGACGTTAAACACAATCAACAGTAAGCAGGGTTAAGGATCACTTTAATTATGGAATGACATGGTTCTTGTAATCATTGGAACGTTATGTTTAAATTATGGCTCTGCTATTTTGTGTGGTCTAAATGCAAAAGGTGCTCCCCTCTCCATGTAATGAAACCAAAAAAGACATCTAAGGGTATGTTTTATTATCAAGGGTGTGATGCCACATGTTTATTGCATTACATTGTTCTTAATTTTTAAATAAGAATGAACAGTAAAAATGTATCATTACATTCAAAATAACTTTATTAGTGCTCTTTTTTGTATTATTAGTACTCCCATTTGAGTGCATTGCAGTCTGGCATCAGTCTGAAAAAATGAATACTTGGTCACTGTTTAATAATAATAGACTGTAGAACCAGGGGAAACCACAGTAGCCTCGTTTCTGTCATGGGCACGACGTACTACCAAAGGGGGAGAGTATCACCAAGCGGTGCACCTGGACTTCAGTGTAAACAATAATGGGATCTACAAAAATGATTGTAATTTCTATTAGCCACGTTATATCTAAAGGTAATTCGGGGCGATGGGAATGAGCGTGGGAAGAGACGGCAGGAGAACAGGACGAGCGAGGCGGCAAGACCGAGCAGGGATTTTAAATGAGAGCCATCATATCGGGGGGGAGAGACCGATCAGCGTAATTCAGTATTAGCTGAAGAGGACATAGACACTTAAAAAAGCGAAGGAAGTGACAACAGAATTCTAGCATTCCTGGTGACAAAATGGCATGCGTGCATATATGAGTTGCGTAGGAAAAACGTCGATACACGGAAGACACATTGTTATGGATGTTCGTTAAGCGGAATGAGAAAGAAATCTACCAAAGACTATGCGTGTTGGGAGAAGAGATTATTTTGTTAGAAGTGGGGGGAGAAAACATTGAAAGAAATGAATGAGTGGCAGCATGTTTGTAAAGGAAAGGAAAGGGGGAAGCAGGACAGAGCCTCCACTGAAGAAAAAGTCGTGCGCCACGAGCGGTGAGGGGAATCAAGCACGGGCTCCCCCACCGACTCCCAGATGAGTAGTACTGGGGTCAGCGGCGACATTTCCAAACTACAAACACACACCTACACAGGTCTTTAGGCTCTGAGGTAATCCTGTGACACGTAAAAAAAAATAAAAACACTATCGGCCTGTTTTTTTTTTTTTGTCCGTTTTTTTTGTCTGCCCCCCCCCCCCCCCCCAATACAAAGAAATATAAGAAATGTTCAACGTTGTTACAAACGACCGCGACTGTCTACGTTTGTGTACAACGGGCACGACTTGCCCTTCCTCCTCTGTCCTTCTCTTCTTTTACCATTATTTCTGGTCCTGGGATGGATTATACGGACCAGACAATAACATGCATACCAGCTTTGTTCTATGATTGCCTTTTGGGCATGAGGCTTTGCATATTTACTGCCCATGAATCATAGCAATGTGTGCGATGTGGTGGAGATTCAATCTTTTCTGCTAGATACACCTCCAGCCATTTAATTAAAACATGTATTATTAATACAACTATATTTAAGCCATTTTTTCCCCCATCGATATGACTGGTGCATTAAATGCAAATTGTTTTGCGGTAATTTACCT
This sequence comes from Hiodon alosoides, assembly GCA_025775065.1. Classification (NCBI taxonomy): domain Eukaryota; kingdom Metazoa; phylum Chordata; class Actinopteri; order Hiodontiformes; family Hiodontidae; genus Hiodon; species Hiodon alosoides. Next base: position 2,846 of record JAOYSI010059365.1, read on the forward strand.
CTAATGCATTTTCACCATAATCAGTATTGGTGGAAAAAAAAGACTTGTGCTGCAATGTCATAGTAACTTAATGTCTGTTATGTTGATTGCATACATGGGTGCCTTCATTAAGTCAAATACTACGGCTTATGACAGCCTTTGAAATAAATCTAATAATCATAAAATTGAATAAATGCAAAATCTTCAGGCCAGAAGTTTGCCTTATGTGCTCTGCTTGTATGCGTATGGCTTGTCTATAAAGTACACACTCTATTTAAGGTATTTTCTGTTTGAAGTATGGTAATCTGCATGCCACTCAATGATGGAGTGCATAATTAAACAAAGTATTTGAATGCTATTTGATATAGGTTCTCAAAAAAGAGTTTGCTTCCGTAAAAGGTTAAATGCTGCACCAGTGCAACTGATCAGTAATGTTATTAATGGCTACATGCAGCCGACAGTAGTGCGTTCCAGTGACTTTTCACTGTTTGACATCGTTAATTATTGTGCACGTCAGCCTGAACGAGAAAATGTTCAAGTCAACATTCAGCATTGAGGATGGTTGATAGTATTTCCTCATACTTACCTTCAGCTGCCAGTTTGTGGATCGGCCGAATAATTTCTTGATTTTTAACTTGCGTTTCCTTGTTCTGTGTCCATTTCTATTGTCCAAAAATGGTGCCAAGTTTTGTGCAGCTGCTGTGAATCCAGGACATAATATAGAATATTAAATTATCAAGAAGGCTAAGGAAAGAGGTGATATTATTAATTCACATTTTAATTATTTAGACTAGTGGCTCTCGACCTGCAGCCCATGAGGGTACCCTCGACTCACTTGGCCTAATTGTGCGCCCCCAAATCACGTCCCTATGCTTATTGTTATTCAAACTTTAATATGTTATCATTACTAATAATTTAGCGTGTCTGTAACTTCAGTGTGTTCACTTTGCATACTCTGGAGCTGAAGGATTTTTCTGTATGCATTTGCCTTTTTTCATTTTCATTCAGTCCGGCCAACGTTACATTTTCGGAGCTGCACTGGTAGATGTGCGGTCCACATTGGGACGTGTGTTGGGAACCACTGGTTTTCAACCACTTAGAGATGATTTTAAATCATGATGTCACTTGAGCCTCCCGAGTGAGTAAGTCAGTAAAGGCCCTGGTCTCATGAGCTCTGCTTGAATCCAGTCATTAGCCGACTGTGATCGGGAAAGCGCAGCACCACCCGGGTTGGCGTGGGGTAAACCAGCAGGGTTTCTCTCAGCTAGTCGAAGGCTGGCAGTACCATGGATGGTGCCTCTTCTCCAACCGATTTGAACCTATTGTGTGAGCCGTGTGGTCTGCTGGGTTGAAAAGAGCTAGGTGGCTGAAAGGTGACTGGGATTGGAAGAGCCTGGTTGTACTTCCTCATCCATCCCGCGTGTGTTGGTGGGAGCTGCAGCAGCCAGGATACATTAGCTAAATTGGCGATTCCAGATTGGCGGGAAAATATGGAAGGAAAAAAAGTATATAATTTGTGTATGTCAATGCCCTAAATAGTGATATAATATACAAATATCAAAATCTGACTGCAACCCTTTTTGTGTATAGTTCCTTTCTGGAATCACTATTTTCAGTGACATATGAACCTTCCCTTTAATCTCCCCTTTAACTTATTTCCCACTGTTCCAACAATCAAGAGGCCATTCGTCCTTACGGGTGCTGTGCATTTCTCCTCACACTGCTGAGGGCGACGCTATTGATTATATTTATTGCTGAGAAATTATCTTAAAACATGAGATTTATTATAGAAGTACTTTGTCGTATAATATGTGTAAAATGGGATTTTAACAAGGAGCAGGTGGAGATTGATGGTAAAGAAGTAAAAAAAAAAAAAAAAAGCCTGTAAATAATTCTGACTAAAAATCTAATATGCCAGTCATTTTGAAGTTTATCAGTCGTACAGGCCTCCTCGACGCACCAGACAGATGAACACTCAACAAGAATATGCATAACCTTTTATCGTTTTCTCTATAAATCATCCACAATTTCAGTCTGTAATTCTAATAAAGTTGAGCTTGCATACTGCGTCCGTCATAAATATTGTATCATACCATCTCACACATCACTATTGTGAAGAATTCAGAAATCGATTTTATCCACCCTGATGCACAGCGTGTTCTCTTCATATGTTGAGAAATAAGATGAAATGATGTTCTACTGAAATTTGAGAGCGTTGATTGAATTCGGATTATTACTGCTTGAAAAGGTAAGCCTCAGTACACTTACACAGAAAGATGCATCAAAGACAGTACAGCAGAATTATAATAGGCTCGTCAAGTAAAACAATAATAATACCGGATCAGGAAAAGATTGAGGAAAGATTGAAATCTCTGCGATCTACGGCCTACTGTTTTGCTTCTCAGTAATCAAAAATCTGTGAAATCCCTGATGATTGTAGGCAAGACACAATAACTCCTTTGTTTAAGAAAGCTGATCGTGGTAAACTAATTACAGGCCAGGTTGTTCAACCAGCAATGTGTTCAAATTATTACAATCTATTATTAGGGATCTGATATTTGTTGAGAAAATAAATGTCTAATAAGTGACTGTCTGCATGGGTTCCGCAAGGAGATGATATGCTACTAATGCTAACTAATCTTCCAGATTTTTTTGAAGTAGTCACAAGTTACGAGTAAGATAGGGTTTATGATAAAGTAAAATGAGCCTTTCAAAAAGACTTTGAAATGCCAAATGAGCATTTCATACAGGATTATAGGAACTGTCTGTCAGTGGATTCACAATTCAGTGAGAAATGGTAGTTATAAAAGGCACATTGTCAGAACAAGGCTTTGTAAAAAACGTCACACAAGGATGCATATAAATATATGGAGAAAAAAAAAACATTTATTTATTTACATATTTATATATATTCTGTATATTTTTGAGTGAGATGCTTTCAAAAATAACTGAATGAAAAGTTTCTAAACATAAAATAAATACCATAAAGGGCAGTAAACGGTTAAAAAAAATCTGTATTTGCTGTGACCACCCTTTGCCTTTAAAACTGCATCAATGTAGGTACACTGTCGTGCAGTTTTATAAGACAATCGGCAGATGGATTGTGCCAAGCATCTTGGAGAACTTTCAACAGTTCTTCAACACTTTGGCTGTCTTGCTTGCTTCTCTCTTCTGTAATCCCAGACAGCCTCGATGATGTTGAGATCAGGGCCATACTTTGGAGGCCATGCTATCTTAAAGACTAAAAGACTTGATGCAGCGTTACAAATAACATATATATCCGATGTCCTCATATTCTCCTCCAGGGAACTGCTCTGTACGCAGTCAGTGTTGGCAGAGTAGAGGTTCATCCCCGCGTGCTATGGGGAGCAGACATTGGCGAGGGAAAGATGTCTCTGCCCCGTATCCAGCTGTGTGGCAGTTCTGCCACCCTCGGTTGCACCAGGATTCTCAGTGCCACATCACCGGCACCGGGTTAGAACGCGCGGGAGCTTTCATTTGTTTCCCTGACAGTTCTTTATTAACAGCTTAACAGTTTTATTACCGTTCTGTAAAAATAGGTGATGACTTTCATTAATATTTGATGCTTCGAGCGAAAAAAACATGCAAATTGTCAGTCATTGTCAGGCTTTGAGATATAAGTCAGAGGCCTGTCTCTATGTCACAGTTATGGTCATGACCTGCTGATTTACCAACTAGTTAAGTGGATAACCTCTGTGACACCCAAAAGCCAATGTGCAACAACACACACAAATAACCACTGCCAACAGGGTTTGGTTTGGAATTTGTATTTGGCTTATATTTTGGCATCAATGCATACACATTCTTTGGAGAGAAAAAAGAAAAAACCATGACAATGTATTTTTCAAGAATATTTAAATAGTTTTCCTGTCTAAAAAGTTGGACAGTCAAAGATATGCATATATACAAAATGCTGTTTCATCTCAATCCATGTTTTAAAATGATTTCTTTATGAAAACATTATATATTTACGTTTGTATCTTTTCTTTGAAAAGTGTATTTTAATTTCCTCACTCATCACAGCTCTTAAAAAATAATAATATACATTATCTGTGAAAATATTTGTCAAAAATTTCAGCAAAACTAACATAAAACAGCAGTAACATGGAAACACAGGAGATAACAGTCTGTATGTGAGTTGTGCCCTTATAGAACTGTACTATTGTCCATGTGGTAGGTTTCTATAATGAATAATTACTGCAACATTAACTTGCATTATTTCATGCACTGGAACTGTCAGGGTAATGGCGATAACCACAGCAGCTCGTTTTAGGTAAAGGAAATTACACGAGTGCCGTAATATCATAAAACAGTGTTTAAATATTTTAATTTCATTTGTCGGGGCAGCCCCAACACTTCATTACTTGGATAACCATACATCATCAGCGGAATTAGTGCATTATTCATTACTGCTAATTATTTTCACATAATGGCTGCCCTGATATATTTAACCTCCACATTATATCTTAGATAATGGCCTGGTAAAATTGAATTGTGAGAAGAGTAGAGTTTGAAGGCTCATTTAAAGAACATCAAAGAACAGAGGAGGGAGGGGAGAAGAATGTAAAGTACTTTAGGATGACTGGCCCATCTGGGGCAGGACATTTGTTCCTGTCTAATTTGCATACGGAACACGTTGCGTGGTTGGAGAGTTAACTTGGCTGTGTGTCGCCACGCGGCCGTGGATCAGAGGCACTGAAGAATACACATGTACGTGTTCCCCAAAGGCCCAGCGAACGAAAAGGGAAGAGGTTCCCACAAGCTCCAGCTCATCGATGAGGTGGCTGCCTCTCACTTTAAGTATTTAAAATGGGGGAACGAATGATGGAAATCCAGCCATCTCACATAGTGGCTCTAACAGCTAACGTAATTGTCTAAAGAAATATGCTAATCTCTACCCCTTAATGTATGCGAGGCCAGTGCTTAGAGTCCAGCTCAGCGATAGTTGAGGTCTTTATAATTGACTTCAATCACGGTGCATCTGTGGCTCCATAAATGGCAGGCTTTTATGACCAAGAGCACAATTATTAGCTAGGTTGATAATGGTCTCAAAATTCATGTCAATCTGAAAAAAATAAGAAAGAAGCTCACAGAAAACTTGATAATCACCTGACAGGAAACAGTTGTCCCTTGTCATATCCCACAAATACGCATGATTGGTGAGCTTTAAAGAGCTTTATGCTTAATTCCGACTGCAAATGGTTTGGGTTGTGGCATTCTGATTTAGGGCGCTTCAGAAAAGGCCCAATTCTTTAATAACAATAGGACATTATGTTACTGTATGTGGTGATTATTTGGGTCCTGTGATGAGAGAAACGACTTGCTGGTCGACCATGTTCTCCATCTGTTCCAGGCCTCTCGGTTGCCAGGTGATTGCCAACGACAGCAGTTTCCACCACCATGAGTTGGAAAACTGCCACATTGTTGGATGTGGCAGCATTCCTGCAGTTTAAGAGGCTTCTCTAGTTCATTCCAGGTCGTATCCACACCCCTGCATTTTTCGTCCATAATCTCCAGCATGTCGTACTCCATCAGACATTCTATTCAAACTAAAACTCTTCTCCTCGTAAACGTTTATGGCCCTTTCTGCGCTATGCATCTCGGCCTGCTGGTAATAGCTCAGCCGTTACTCAGATGCACCTGTCTCACCAATTGTTTTACACCTGAGTATACGTTTATTGATGTCACCGCAGGTGTGACGACGGTCTGATGCTGGCGGATGTTTGCCTTCCCTGGGTATAACCATTTTGTGTTATATTCTCAGATATATTATCATGCTGGAAACCCCTGAACCTGAACTGAAACCCCTGAACCCCTGAACTTGAACCCCAGAGATTTAGATGCTAGACTGATCTTTTATGAGATTCGTCATATGTGGCATTCTGAGCCAAGCTATTCTTTTATTCGGCAATGTCTGTAGTAAGCATTAGCACGTAGGTGGCACTCCATGTTCCGGACAAAATGACGAAATCATCGTAGCATCACTACTGAAAAAAATCTTGCATGGCCAGCTTTTCCTCTTCCTTTTCTGTAATTTGTTTTCTGCAACACAGCAAGTTTGTCTAATTAGTTTCATTTCACCGGACACTGACAATACCATTTCTAAATCTTAAAAAAAAAAAAAACAACAACACTTACTTCTGTGGCAGCATCTTATTTCAGTTTCATTCCAAGGCTTCTACAGTGTTTGCTGCTGGAAGAGTGCAGGTATAGATCGTTGCAAAATAAATGCATTCGAGCTTACATTTAATACATTTCACTTGGTATTAGAGGAATTCTCAGAGCTTGGCTTCTTCTCTTCAAAGACATCACATAGTATGAACAGGTTGAATAGCATCATTTTGAGCTGGAGGCTAAGTATCCCTAAAGTCTCCCAGTCTACTCCCTCAGACTCCTCACCCTGCTGGCCCTTCTTTGACAGTAAACTCATTGATTCTCCGCTGGTTAAAACTACCCAGGCCCTTCGCTGCCCAGCACACCAGGTGCAAACACTCTGGAGGGGGGGGGGAGGCTTAGTCCTGTTATTACTTATTTATAAACTTGACATTCAACATCATGTAAAATTTAAATCTTTACCTTGTACCCGCTCCAGTTATTTTGTTCGTCATCTCCATTGTGTATTGTCAATGTACGACCTTCACAGACCTATAATTGGATACACAGATAAATAAAAGTAATAATAATGCACATAAACATCCTGGACTTGCATTTTAGGACCTCGCTTCTTATTAAGTTTAGAAACGGAGTCAATAATTTCAAACGCTTCCCCAGAAATTAAACAAAGGATTATATAAAGAATAAAAATGGAGCAGTGTTTTTGTATCATTTTGAATATTTTAAAGGAGATGCTTGATCCTCCTCATTTCACTCTGACCTTATTGGAAATGGCTGTAACATGCCTGGTATGGAAAGACTTCTGAGTAAATCACAAAGAAAAAAAAAAAGGCAATAATGGCGATCTTCTTTAATTCAGGGTTAAAATCAATTTGAACAGTGATTGAGCAGCTCTGGGGTTCCCCAGAGCTGCCACACAGGTGTTAGAAGTGGGATAGGCTAATGTGATTGCCACACAGGTGTTAGAAGTGGGATAGGCTAATGTGGTGTAGGCATTACTCCCGTATGATATACCCGAGCAAATATTAAACCATATGAACTGGATTCCACAAGACTGGTGTGTTGTCGTGGGTGGAAAATTCTGCCATTTACAGGATGTAAACCAACCGGTTGTATTACAGAGTTACTCACAATTTTGTTTTGTGGATTGAGAATCAGTTTTGAACGGACACTGACACAAAATATGATATAATCCCATATATTTTTGTTATTTGTTGCATGATATGTGCACTTTTATTTCCCCAGTTCACCATTTACTATTACTGCTTTCTTTCCTGTCCTCCTCAGAGTAATTTTATTAGAATATCGCCCAAGTTTCCTCTCAGGGGAATGCAAAAACGGAGCGTCTTGTTCCTGCGTTCCCTGTGTTAAGCTATCTATGTTCATTTAAATGCTAGAAATATTGCCCTTCTATTTGCTGTCTTTTGTTTGACGAGGCCCATAAGGCAAAACTGAGTTTAACTGACATTGTTTGGTGTCACAGTTTAAAGATGCCATCTATCACATTGGCATACTGTCCTATTCTCACTCTGTTATAATGGGCAGCTTGGCATAGTCATATATAAGTCATTTGTTTATTTTGGCTGCAAGGGGAACATTAACAAAAAAAAAAATCAGAGAAAAGTAACCATAGTATATATTTCCCTTTCCCTTTCCCTTTCCGATCACTAATTTTAAATAATATTTACAATATCTTTATATTGTTACAATATTTTATATGAAATCTCACAGTCATGAAGGGCGGGTAAGTTGAGGTTAGGGATCTGTCTCCAGTCATTTACAAATAAACGTAGCCGATTTTGCCGTTGGATTGCATATCTAACAGAAAAGATTATTCAGGATTCTCTGGAAAGCATCTCTAGCATTTTTTTTTTTTTAAAGACGCAATGTATAGACTATGATGTGTCCCAGAGGCAAACTAATTTAGTCCAAAGCATGCATTTTTAAAGTCATTTTTCTGCAAACAACAATTATAGTTCGGAAGGCTTATAAAAAAAATGCCCCAACTGAAGGAATTGTCCCCAATGGCACTGTGGAAAAGGTTCTTTTTCCACCCAGGTGGAGAGGACAGGCCGATCTCATTGGGTAACTCAGCGTGACCAGTTTAATTATAAGAGCATACCCGTTCTGACAGAGTTCTTTAAACAGTAGTCACATTCCATATTGTGGAGTGAAGAAAAAAAGGTATAGAACTGCTTGGGTTAGGCATAAAACTGACACCAATATTAGTAACTGTAAGAAAGTTCTGCTGTGTTAACTTCTACAAAATCTCTATGCCCTGTGCCTGTATGCTAATGATGTTACCTTCAAAAACTCCAGAAAAACGTGGCAATCCCTGCCATTCCAATTACCAAGGTTGGGAACTGTGCTCTGAGCAATGTCCTTTCTGTAAATTAGTATTCCATTTCCTCAGTGCCGGATATGTCTATGAAATATTAAATGTTAAATATTCCTCCATAAGCGTTTGAAGGGTTCATAATTACATGATGATCCACACTGTAATTCATTCTGGAGGAGTCAAATGTGGCACTTCCCTTGTGACGGAGTTAATTTTTCACCTCTGGGCTGGCTTACTTGCTTTGCACTGTTAGTTTTGTAACCACTGTTCATGAACCTTTCCCCATCGGACGGGAAAGGCTGATAGACAGGTGAGATTACTGATTTCAGGGTACAGGTTACTTTAACAAGAAGGAGATGAACGTGTAAACTATATATATACGATTCAAAAGAAAGACAATGATTGCAGAATAATTTAGTTTCAAATTATATGGTGTGTGTGTGTGTATGTGTGTATATATATATATATATATATATATATAGACACAAAAACTAACTCAGAATAAGAGTATGCAGTTGGTGCAAAAGCTAGATGCAGACTAAAATCAAACGTATGTGTGCAGTGATAAATCTGAAGCACAGCATGGACAACAGTGATATATGTTTCCGATAAAGGAGACAATAAGCCCTCCTTTGCCACAGAAGCATGTACTCTCAGGAGATCCATCTTCATCGCCCTCCCCAGGACAGTGATTGGTGGAACGGACCCTCCTTCCTCGGGACCTACAGCGGACAGCAGAGGGGGGAGGGCCTGCCAGGACAAGGCGGCCTCCTCCAAACCACGCAACATGCAGAATGTGTCTGCTGATGTGTGCAGGTATGTGTGGTTTATGACTCCAAGTCCATGCTCCTGTCGATCCTACCCCCTGACCCAATCAGTGTTTCTCCCATCATAAGACAACAACCCCCATTAAAAAACCCAATGAGCTGGCTGTGACCAAGCGTGTCCGCAGTGATGGGAACTGGCCCAACCCCACCATTGTCTGTGGTGGTCCGCAGTGATGGGAACTGGCCCAACCCCACCATTGTCTGTGGTGGTCCGCAGTGATGGGAACTGTCCCAACCCCACCGTTGTCTGTGGTGGTCCGCAGTGTGCAGAGAGGCTTAAAGAGCTGTACCACAAGTGCCTGGCTTTGTGGCCCACCTGTTAGTCACAGCAAGTGGCTGTAAGGTACTCTCGGCACTACAGGGACAACTGGACGCCTGTTGAAATCCGGTGTATATAATATACAGGCAGATCCATTATGTCTTATGCCATTATGTTTATTATCATTGTAATGTTGAGCAGCAGTTTGGCTGGATCCGGCAGAATGCTTTCTCTTCTGATGGAAATATCATCTGTATAAAATGAGCACATCTGGTTACTAATGACATGGATTCCCTTTAACGAGTCAGTCATAAAATGGGACTTAAAATGGGCGTAATATACCCACTCAAAGGGCAACCTGTCACATCATTTTTAAAGGATATTTATTTTGGTATTATTTGTACATTTGTTCAAAATAATTTTGGTTATTCACTGCTGTCAGTGCGGAGAAACAAAGATCATTTTTACGTTTTACATATCGAGTTACTAATTTCGAGGTTTACATTTTTAAAAATGGTGCATGATATTATACTATAAATTCCAGGTAGAATGTTCTTATTTGATTATTTAAGTTGATATAATGGTTGTTTACATAAGCCACTACTACTGGAGATAATTTAGTCTAATTTATTTCCTAGTAAAATTTGTCTCCTGAAATTTGAAAGTAGTGAAGAGAGCCTACAGCTCCAATGCAGTCCAAAAATGTATATACATTGCACTTCTGTAGTGAACAAGATATTCTACTGTTCAAATATAGGATGTTATGTAGATATATGTCAATATAGCAGCATAACTGCCATGATGGCAAGTTAAATATGTAATTTATTTCCTTAGGGTTTGTGCTTTGAACATTCATTACTACAATCAAATGATTCCGTTTCAGGTACCGCATGAACTTGTCAAGTTTTTAATCTTTAGATAATTTCATGCAGATTTGTCGATGCTAAACATGTTTCATTCTGAATGAAATCGTTACATTCATTTCTCTCAGTATGATTTTCTATGATTTTTTCTGAAAAAATGTTGGACAATTTAGCCCAAAGAAATGCAATTGAAAGCATGCTTTTTAAAAATGATATTGATATTTAATCTGGCACAGAAAAGATTTTCCTCATAAATGATAGACATAATTTTAGAGCCAAAACTTGCAGAGCAAGGCTAATTATGAAATAAGAACAGCGTTAGATTTTTGATTATGATAAAACATACAGACCTAAGGAGTAACTCTCCCTACATTTCATATTAGGCTTATTTCCCTAAAATTATTGGAGAACTCAAGTGTTTCAAAGTTTAACAAAAAGAAGAAAAAAAACAAATAAACGGATCTTTATCATTGCTATTTTGACAGAAATATTCAATGATATGATATAAATGAATCGTTTTATTTTATTAAATAAGAGTAAATATATAAAAAGACTTGGGTGTTTAGATGTCAAAACGGTGGAATACTGATCAAGGGAAACTTATTAGTCCTATAAGGTCAACCAAAAGGTCAACTTGTCTGCTAAATCAAAGAAGGCAAACTCATCTGCAGGGGAGCGCCGATAGTACTAGTAGTAATAGTATAGAGAGGCAGTTTTGGAGCAGTGGCCATTTTATTCCCCTACCTCCCACAATGCACAGCATGGAACCATGGTCTAAATGCATAGAATATTCATTATTAATGGATTAAGGCCATTTTGAATATACTTATTTGCTGTCTTCACTGCCAGATTTACTATCCTTTTGAAAATGTAATTAAAATGAATATTCGGCCTCTGAATTTCTTGCAATCCAATAAAAACTATAGATTTCATACACGAAAATGTAGATTTTCATACACGAAGAGTGTAAATTTTCATACATGGTTCATTTTTATTTTAATGACCTCACACATCACATCACGATGCGGAAAAAGTGTCTGGATGTAACTTGCATTAAACAGAATTTGAAAAAGGGGGGGTCTCCGCCTGTCCCTAAAGTTTTCTTTCCAGAAAACAAATCAATTCCTCCCCAGTCTCAAAAAACTCCAAATATACTTAATTTTTGCTCCTTAAACTCCTAATAAAATGAACTGAAATACTGTGCTTGAAGAAATTAGTATTTATCAGAAATTACAATGATCCAAAAAATAAAAATCTTGACAAAATTCATATTTATAGTCATTCAGTTACATAAACATAAAACACATAAATGCAAAAAAAAAAAAAAAAACTGGAAGGCCATAGCAATCTCTGTCTGGCCTGTCTGTCAGCTTTCCAATGAAATAATCCTTGTCCTGCCAACAAGACAAAGGCCTTCCCCAAGGAACAATGCTGGCTCACCCCAGGACACACAGCCTTCCCCTGCTGCCTTCTGTGGAAGGACTCTGTGGCTCTAGTTAACATGCTGATTACGGTTAACGTAGTCGTGGCGGGCCGTCTGCTTGGCACGAGTCACGCAGCGGTGCTCATCCGAACGTAGCCAGAGGACCGTATTAACGGCATAAATCTCCAGCTCGGTCTGGCCACTCTCCTGCTTCTCAAAAGGATGGCTATGAATCTGCATGACTTTCCCCGGGACATAATTACCACAACAACTTTATGTTTCTGTTCACGCTAAACAACGATTTCTCTTCATCCCCGCCTGGGTGTCGCTGACTGCGGCATTATTCAGTTCGGTTGTAAAAATTAACTTTTTGCCTGGCATAGGTTCGTCCTGCTTTCGCTAAGAAATGTGTGTACCGAAAAATGTCTCCAACATCATTGCATTATTGGGCGGGCCAAATGCATAATGAAACGTGCTGGGTTTTCTGCAAACCTTATTCCGCTATCAATTACAAAATTAATCGTTTATATTATTGAGAATTTAAAAAAAAAAGTATATATAGTGCTTTGACTTATATCTAAAGTGCTTTGACTTCTATATATATATGTATATATATATAGTGCTGACTGGGATCCTTTCCCTGAGAAGTGATGAGAAATTGTCCCACTGCTATCCAGGTTAAGGGTGGATTACGCTGGTTCAGATATTTCTCCGTTTCCGGCAAGCTGTGACTCCGGTCTACTTCCCAGGTACCTGCGAAACTGGCAGTGCTGCACCGTCTTTACAGGGGATGTGGTTTGTCATGAAAATGCCCTGGTTCAAAAGCAGCCAACCACGGCCCTCCAGGACCTCAGTGTTGGCAAGGGCCATGCATGCACACCTTCTTTTGGAAAGAACCTGTGGATGGATGCTCGCTTAGACTAAAGTTCACTCCTCCAGTGCTTAGCAGTGTGATAAGCTATGCACATCACAATCTGATTGGATGCATCCGACTATATAAGTCTTTTTCCCAGGCTGATTTTTTTGTGTGTGTTCCGCCACAGAATCTGTTTTACAATGCTTATGTCTCAGGCACCTGCAAACCAACAGTCAATGGGCTCTCCATATGTAGCCATGCTAGCTCGTTAATACTGCAACTGAAGCACGGCCCACTTATGCATATGCATTGTCAATTTACATATTTCACACGCGCTTAGTTTGGAGCTGCACACTTAGCATAAGCAGTTTAATAAACAGCCCATTTGTTGTGGTGATTTTATATTTCGTCCTATTCCTGCACTTTTTTAGGTGGGTCTTCAGTGGACTACATGGGCTATATGCACAAATCAACTGCCCAGTCATTATAATAATTCCATGTTAGTGGTTGTACTGCATTATATTTTAGTTCAAACCATCGTTAATATGATTAATTGTACCTGTACTGTTGTATTACGGAAAACTCAGAAAGAAGGAGAAAAAAACCCACATTTCTCAGTTTAATTTCACAGAATTGTTGAACTCAGGAGGCAAAACCCCACCACGTCAATCTAAAAAACCGACTTACCTGCAAATAGCAAAGGTGAAAGACTAATTAGGCGCTCGCGGGTATTTAATTGGCACTTTCCTCTGTGTGAAGATCCCATGCCACGGAGTTGCCTGCCCACAAGGGGAAGCTGTCACTCCCGGCGGTGCTCTGGGCCGAGCTGGCTTTGGACCCCGGGCTTAAAGGCCCGTCACTTTGATTGAGAGCAACACTTCCCACCTGACCGGGGCCTCAGCACTGAATCTTTTAGCACTGGTGCCTCCGTTTCAGCTGCCCAGGTCACTGCATCTCCACGATTCCCTTTATCCCACACATCCCTGCAGTAACCTTAACCCACACTATTGACACAGGAGTCTTGTCTTTTTGTGGTTGTGTGTTCCAATTAGATTATGGAGTGCATTTATTTCTTTAGTTTTTTTATTTTTATCCCCAGTGTGTTATACACCTATAAATTCAAATTATACTCCGGCCTTTAACACAAGCAACCATTTTAAACCGCTATTTACATTTTTGTTTCCAGCTCTGCCAGGCACACTAGTATAATTGTCATTCTATAATATAGTTACAGCCATAAATTTAAAATAAATAACAGACAGATTTTTTTCAACATGTCAGACGTACTTAATTCAGTCTACATTTTAAATCTTCTCTCTCTGCTGATTATTTTCAGACACTTTTTTTTGTTTACATTTATATCCCTCTATTCTCTTCACTTAATTAAAAATATATGTATATATGTGCGATCCTATACAGAATGACGAATGGATCTGCACGTAGTAAATAACATTGATATTTAACTCTTATTAGCAAGCATTGTACAGCCCATGACAATAACTTCACAAGGTTTGCACAACACCCCGATGCAGCCAATTACCATAATGACATAATAGCATAGCAGGTCCCATATGTGACTCTGCTGTCCAGGCACTGTAATGAAGACTAAAACCAAGTGAGAGTTGCTAATGCTGCAATAAATTCTCTTTCTATGAGGTCCCTCAGCTGCACCCCATGAGGGCCCACAAATTGCGTAATTCCATTTTAAATATTATGGAAAGAAATACAGTGGCCAAAGAGTGAAGTCTATAGACTATAATACTTATACAACAACGAACTCGGAACAGTAATTGCTTCTTGCGGATTTTTGTCAGATGCACTGAGATTCCCAAGTTCATTAATTGCCGTTACTATGGTCTGGCTCAGTCTTCAGAGTTTACATTATGAATTTATGGCCAGGAAGTGCGGTGATTGCTGTGCCTGACAATCGCGACTGACAAGCGCAAGACACGGCCCCCACGGCATGCGGCCACGGTTTGTCAGCTCGCCGCCGCTGTCGAGAAAGTGTGGCAATTTACCTCCAGCTTTCCCCAGACCCAACCTCTTCCCAATGTTCACTCGACCTCTCAATGCTCCCCGCTAAATGCAGAATGTCTGGGAAAGCTGTATATTCAAATCAAAGCTGATATGTAGTGTGGCGTTTTCCAAATAAATCCTACCTCATCCTTAGTCATACTTTCGAGTGACAAATGTAAATATACAGACCTATATATCGTTGTGGTCATACATATTAAACGTTTCCTGGTCATGTTATCAGGACAGAAATAATAATATATCTTGCAGAAAAGGAGGAGAGGAGAGGAAATTAAAAAAGAGGATGTGTTAAAGCACGTGTTGGTTACATCCAGCGTAGTTTTTGTTTTGTGCTTCCTGTGTGAAACAGGTAAGATGAAGAGGGGCATGAAAGGACTACCAGGACAGTTTTATCTTCCAGGCAGGGAGACGGGAGGCTTTTTGCTGGGAGAATTTGTCTCTGTTAAAGGGCTACAAGAACCTTTATTAAAGCCATTTATCATGGTTTGAATATACTCCATTAAAACCGGTCCCCTTTGTAATTAACCAACTTTGTCATGATGTGAAGACCCAACGACTTGATTTCCTTTTCACCAGCAAACTTAGATGTTTACGACTCAGCAGTTATTTTATTCCCACTGATTTATAAGTGAATCATTACGGATTTTAATGCATGTCAGTTTTCCAGGACATGGAAAGGGATACATTTTATTGTCTGTGCACACATATCCGTGTTTAAACCGTTTGCACATAATGATTTAATAAGACGATATGTGTTTAGCATCGTGGAGTGAACCACTTTACAAACTTTTAGTTTTTCTTCCATACAACAAATTTAGATATTCATTAAATGTTTGCAGAATGTTTAATTAAACTGGGCTTTCCAATGCTTTCTGATGATACTTTAACCAATGGAGAGGAATTCAGTGATTTGATTCACAGTGGGCTTAATGACCGTACCAGCCTACAATTAACCCACTGGTTTTATTCACACAGTTGCTACTGTGGGTTAATGGTGCGGCGCGACCCTCCACAACCCTTGTGGGGCAATCGGGGAAACCGGCCCGGGTCCTCTCTGCCTGTTTCACCGAGCATTTTGTGAACATCGGTTAGCCTCATAATTAGCCTCATAAGAAGCTGAGGGAAATGGAACTCCTCTTGTAAACCGTTTACAAGGGAGTGAGTGTGGACACTTGATTGCCTTTATTTCGCTATCAGTTCCCCCTGTGTGACGGATGTCCCCCGATGTCTAATTAGTCTCCCCAGCTGCTTGTTGCAGGGGAAAAAAACTAAAAACTATTCAGCATTTAGTGCATTGTAATGTAACTAATGAATATGCATTACATTATGCTTCTCTTTCAAAGTCAACCTTTGAATTCAAAGTGGCATTTTTTAAGTGCAGTAAATGTAACTGGCAGAACTTTTAACCTGTTAAATTTGAATCTGTAAGTTTTAAATCTGTTTAGGTGACGATTAATTTTAAGTTCCCAAAATCCGTCCGTATCAGTCCTATCTAAATACAAAAATTTCAAAAATAAATTAAAAAATATAATAAGTAATTTAATATAATATAAGGTATAGCTTCTATCTGACTTATATTGCTGATTTTAAAAATATGTATTATATTCTCAATAATTATTAAGAGAACAAATTGAACACGAAAAGTAAACAGTGCCACTGACATCACATTACTTGCTCATCACCACAGTTTGGTTGCTGTGGTCCCCTGCAATTGGCTTTCTGTCCAATAGAGGCCACTGTTTATAAAGACCAGGGAATTTTTAGGAATGCCATGAACACATCTACTGCAGGGGACAACGTATCATAAAACAAGTATAACAAGTAATTGATATGATCTATAACATTGAATCTACTGAGGAATCCACGCAGGTGCTATAGCAATGTGTGCACTTCCCCAAAATATTTATTTTTCAAATGGGTGTAGTCCGAATTTGTCGGTCACATTATATTCTACATTGTATGTATGGTGAAATTTATGGTGTAAATTGAATCATGCATTATTCCAATTACTTCATAATTAAACCGCTCTCTGCCTTTATAGCATGCATTGCAAATGTGTATTAACAATCCCTAATAAAAAATAAAATCAAATAAAAGTTTTTTTAAAGGTTTACAGATTTGGCCGTACACACGGTATATGTCACATAAAACAAAAAATGAACTTATTAATAATCACTTTTGAATCCGGATTGTGGAAAAAAAAAATGTTAATGTACTTTAGATATGATAGCAGCACATGCATTATGCATTTCTGATAACTTGCAGCGCTTGATGAGAAACACATTTGGATGATTCTCTCTGAAACCAGCCAGCCTATCTCCCAATAATGGGAGTTATGTTGTCCATAAAGTTAATAATTAATAAGGGCCATCTCACTGCATTGCAAGGCTTTCAAGTCAAACAGTCTAAATGGTGGAATGAGAGAAAAACAAAAACAACAACAAAAACTGCGTACAATTCTGGGCAGAAAACAAAACACGGTACGCAAATGATAAAAAATAATAAGTGATAGTCTGAACGCCTTTGATACCTTCCTTTTAAAATATTCCTGCTCTAATGTCGATCAAAAGAGACAACGCAGTAACCTTCAGTGTGAGGCAAAAATTTATAAATAAATAAATATCAATAAATAATTATTACGTTACATTACTGGTTGCTTAGCAGATACTTTATCCGTGGCTGACAACAGCACAGCTTACATCAGAGTATATGAGGTTTTTGTATGGTGTTGGAGGTGGATTTCACACAACTGAAGCTTTCCAATCACATTCTAAACATAATATCAATAGTAAGTCGTATCAGTGCTATATTGTTGTATTGTATGCACCTATCACTCACCAAAGCACGAAAAAGAAGCATTTGTGCAGCATTTCCGTTCAGCTTTGTATTACTCACTAGAAATTGGTGTAATGTGAAACTCCTGCCAAGTCAGTCCAGAAAAACTGTACCATAATGACATACGCGCCCTCTGTAAAGCAGCTAGGAACAACCCACCCACAAAATGTATGTTAGAGTAAACACGCATGTGAAGGACCCCACAACTGAACCAATTCTGCGTATTCGCTCAAAGCCACGGACCAGATGCCTCGCTGGAATTTTAACAGGCGATCATCTCAATAATGCAAAGCACCATTTGGCCAACAACACTGACATAGACCATAAGCCATGTTGTGGCACATTTCCTTTCTCAATTCAGCACAGTTTTTATTCATCAGAGGCCAGGCCATTACAAGAATATTCTCATTAGCATTTATATATTAATATCAACATTTTTTCAAAATAAAGTATGTTTCCATGAAAAACAAAACCAAAAAAAAAAACAGGCAGATTAATGAGCTTTTAGTCATGCTTCATCAAATCATATGACTTTGACATACGACATTTCGGTAAAGTCTGTGATCTTGCAAAAGTTGTCTCACGACAATGAGATCCCGCCCACCCGTCTTTGGAAACTTTTGATCGATGAATGTGTCATGCCAGTCTCAGTTTCAGTCTAACACGACTGTATGCAAATTATTATAAGTGTGCTCTTCGTGAACCATCAGAAAAGTGAGATCCACGAGCCTCATGGGTAACTAACCGGCTATTTATTTCCCCTGATGGGAGTACATGTGGCTAGGGGCATTTCATCCAACCGGAGGAAAACTTTTCCGCAACATACTACAATGGGAACAGTCATGTATTTGGCCTAGCAAAAAATAAGTAAAATGAAATGGTGGATATCAGACTCAGTCAAACTATAACCATAAAAAGTGGCATTTTAGAAACGTTCACAGCAGAGGGGTAAATTGTTCCCAGGTCACTGATAGTGACATCATCAAAATACCATTAGCCCTGCAAACCGTACGGACACTATTACACTTTATTGACAACAGATCGCTTCAAAAACAGACAGCACTGTCTGGGATCTGCCCTCAATCTAAAATCCTAACCTTCTGACAAAAACAAATCTGAAAGGAACCATGCGTACTCCTCTTTAAAAAAAAAAAAAAAAAAAAACCTTGTCTTAGGCTCTGTTTCCAGAAGAGCATTGGATTTTATTGTTTATAACACACGTGGCTGGGTCGACCCGCCCACTAGGTGAAGTAGATCTATTGACTTACAAGCAGGAGGCTCGCGTCCAAATGGCATCTGCTATTTTTGCAATAATAGCTAGCTGTCGCCGTGTTTAATTATTTATGGAGACCATTCAATACAAACAAGTTAGTGTACACATGCTCTTTGCTTGACTGGCCTGGTTTTATAACACTCAGACCGTCCATAGGGGCCTGCTCTTATCACGGCAGACCCTAAATTGTGAGGGCTTATCAAAACAACGAAAAAAGAAAGAAGTCTAAAGTCATCCAGGATGTGGAAGGGAAAGGGTTCCATTTGCTGGAATCCATCTCAGGGTTCACCGCGCAAACACAATTCGGCCCACTCGAATCTGAGAACTCCTCATCCCCACGTCCACAAGGTAAGTTAATCACATGTGCACCGGTAGAGAGGATCAGTCCTCAGGTATCTCCGTTGTCTTCTCCAGTCCACAGAAAATGGGGGATCCCTGCATGAAATTACACTTTGAATTTGATTATTACTATTATTACTATTATTACTATTATTACTATTATTATTATTATTATTATTATTATTATTATTATTATTATTATTATTATTATTATTATGATGATGATGATGATGATGATGATTCTGGCATGATTCTATTCCCACGAATCATGTTTGTCCATAAAAACAGAAATCTAGACAAATCTTCAGAGGTGATGATCCTCTTGCTTCTTCCTACAATTAAACCATTCCCTGGTTTTCTCACTAGGTATAGTGGATGAGGAGAAAAAAACAAAACAAATGCTATTGTTAATAAGTGGGCCTCCTCAAGACTACTCTGAAATAATGAACACTGCAAAATACAGTAGATAAACAGATATTGTTGAAAATAGAGTCGAAATCCCTGGTGAGACACTGAAGTTGTAATGTTGAACTGGATAAATGGGTTTAGCATACAATTGTAAGCTATTAATGTCACTTTGGCTACTGGTGTCTGCTAAGCAAAAAATATCATTATGAAATAATCTGATAATTATCAATTGAAAACATATCTATGTTAGTTTGTTTATTTCTTTATTTACTGTGCCTGGGATGCCTGGGCCTTTTTTCCAGCACAGGACAATATACATATCCTGATGATAAGCAGCCCTAACTTGTGATTGTAATTTAGTTATTCGAAATTCCCAATTGCTCAAAGAGCAATACATTATAATGTTAATATCAAAAATTTTAAAATAACGTTGCAAACAGGAACGCGTATTAAATTGACACTGTTGCCACATGAGTTTGTGATGGGATGCTTAAAAAAAAAAAAACAGCCCTCGTATTTTTAATACGATTTTACAAGGTTCATGAAAAATAAGGTGTATCTTTCCTGGACGGGCCGCATTTGGCAACGTTGTGCTGGAATACAATGGCCCGAAAAGAAGGTTAAGCACTCTGGTGCAGACTATCGTATAATCAATACCGGGTCTGCACACTGACCCCACGTCAGGAGAACTCACCATAATCAATTAACTCCTCAAAGTAAATAGATCTCTCCCTTCAGCTGTCTGGTAACTCAAGGGGGCATCCCGTTCCCTTCTGACAGAATGAAAAGAGAAATGAAACACCCTCACGTTACGCGGTGCGCGGCGCACGGCACACTTATGTGAGAGGCTAAATAAAGACTGCTTACATCACCAGTGGCAGTTCCTGTTTTGAACCTGTCACAGAACAACCAGACTTGTCGTCTACAAATAATAATAAAACTGAACAAATGCGTTTAAGGGATTTACATATTTTGATTTTGAAAAGCACCGCCATCAAATTTATTCACGAAAAAATAAATAGATTTTAGTATCTGCATATTAATTTGTGAAATTACAATATCTTGCTTACAGACAGCAACAAAACATCTCTTCTCACAACTAGAGAAAATCATACATTAAACAACATTGAAATTATTATCTCCTTGACATGGTGTTCTTTAAGACAAACGGATATAAACTGAAACAGTTTGGAACCTTAGTTGCACAACAGCTGTTAAATTTGAACCGTAAACCTTGTTGCATACCACTGAACCACTCAACGGCCTGGAAGGAATTGTCTCCTTATTGCACTGCACTCAAGGCCACAGCAGCACATGAACCCAAACAACACTGCCACCTTACTCCCACCAATGTCACCCTGGCCTGCCCTTCAATGTCTGACCACAACAGACCTGAAAGCAGCAGCAGGGCCAGAAACAACGAAACTCGCTCTGGATTATTTGGATTGTGTCATTCACTTGCAGTGTCTCTTCTCCTTCACTTTCAGTGTTTCTTCTCTTCTCCTTCACTTGCAGTGTCTCTTCTCCTTCACATGCAGTGTTTCTTCTCTTCTTCACTTGCAGTGTTCCTTCTCCTTCACTTTCAGTGTTTCTTCTCTTCTCCTTCAACTGCAGTGTTTCTTCTCTTCTTCTTCACTTGCAGTGTTTTTTCTCTTCTTCTTCACTTGCAGTGTTTCTTTTCTTCTTCACTTGCAGTGTTTCTTCTCTTCTTCTTCACTTGCAGTGTTTCTTCTCTTCTTCACTTGCAGTGTTTTTC
>JAOYSI010059397.1:4291-17617 GCA_025775065.1 Hiodon alosoides
TACATTTTACACTGCATTAAAGCACATTATACACTGCATTAAAGCACATTATACACTGCATTAAAGTACATTTTACAAATAAAACCCAGGCGAAGACATGTATGTATGTATGTTTTTAAAGACTTACACGCCACCTGATTGAAAAAAACACCACATTCTTACATGGGTTTCAACACATTTTTATGTAACATACCTGTTTTTGTTTTTTTACGTTTTTTTACTGCTGTACATTTTATGCATTGTGCTTTAGACACCTGATGTATGAAAGAAGCAGGTGAGACCTCTGCAGCTGTAAATTTGAACCCTCAGCTTCCTAATTTAGACAGAGGTTCTCTTCTTTCTTTCTTTGACTGTTATCTTCTCTCCAGTGATGATTTAAGACATCACTGATGACAGCACACCTCGGTGTCACCTGAGCTGTCGGTGACAGGCGCTGTCAAACAGTCAGTCCCCAGGTCCCGGGAGACGCGGAGGGGATGAGTTGCTGGAGGTTCATATTCTCCGCAGTCGTTGGGAAACATCTATGACGTATGCCTCCTTCTCATCATTCATATCTAAATCGCCCAAACATTTGCGTCGTACTTCCAAAGCAGTTGTTTACTGCTGCCATGCACAGACAGGTAGTTTACTGTCAATGCCGTTCAATCCTGTCAATGCCGTACTTCAATCCTGCAATGATGCTAGCCGGGCTCAGAGAATATGTTGAACTAGAGGGAGTAATTTGTTCGAGTGGGGAGGTCTGCTGAATTTTTTCCTCAATATCACATTCTGGTGAATGAAAGAGTAATATACGTATACAACAATTATAAACACATCGGTTAGCCAAGGCACTGTATTAAATCTTTGTTAGCCTCTTGTGCTTATCTACATTGCCAAGTAGCGGCGAGAACCTATCATGAATAATTTGGCCTAGTCTAGTTTTAGTTGAGGACATTCATATACGAAGCTTTCTGGTTTTCTTTGAACGCGACTTCGATTCGAAAAATAAATTTCCTGCCTACTGACTTCTTTGATTCTTGAAACGGGTTGCCTGAGAACATTTTCTTCTACCATTTGTCTGCATTTTCACTGAATAGCCAGTTCTGCACTTTCCCCCCTCACAAATATAATCACGATATTTCGGAACTGCCTCCCCTCCGGTTAGTATTCACACTTTTTCATCAGCTTCCCTAGAGCCCTCAAAAGGTAAACATCAACTGATTTTTAAATCGAGACCTGAAACGACCTACGGAAGCGTTTGGATTTAAACGTTGGGACGAGGAACGGTGAATGCTTCCCTCTCCCATGCATCTGAAGGAGTAGGCTTATATCGCTACGGCGTACAGCGCCATATTTATGCGTATTTATAGTCAGTATTTCCCATCTAAGCCTGTCCGAACCCTTTAAAGCACATCGATCTGGCATGCTGGGGTCATGGAGTTACCAGACCGGGGTGAGGATTATGCCCAGTCTGTGCGGGTCAGCCCAGGACAGCATAGATGGCCTTTAAATTCTCTTTTTTTAGAAAGTTTTCTATTCTATTTGCTGTGTTAAAAAGATTATCTTGAATCTCCCTCAGGACGGAAAGAGCCTGGACGTGATAAAATGCTTGTGTTGAAATGCTGATTGTGTAATCATTTCCTCGCATCCCGGCCACACTCGCTCATTGGCCTGTATGCTATGCCTGAGTTACAGCCCAACATGAGGGGTCCTCCCAGCCCAGTTGTGTTAAAATCAGGCTCTAAGAATTACTGAACAGTAATGGAGCTTTTCTGACAGGATTCGAGATGCTCAGTTCACAGTCAGTCTTTCACTGTCTTGATTCAAGGTGATCCAAGGTGGTTTGAAATCCAGTGTGCCGTACAGATGAAAAAACACAGACTGGCTACACGTCTTGATTGTGTTTCTCTTATTGTGTGTACCTGTGTGACGGCACTTAGTCCCTAGGTGTCCAAACAGACCATTCGAAAACTCCAAGGTAGGAGAGTTTGATTTCCTCATTTTCCCAGGCACTGCCGCAGGTAATAAATCAGGTCATACGCGTTTTCCGAGATAGTACAAGATGGGACTGCGGGGAAAGCAAAGATAAGGAGGGGCGTCCCGATGCTAACCAGGCCCCTCATTCTGGGGATTCAGCGAGTCTCTGTCAGGAAAGTCACCTTGCAGAAGTAGCAGATGGTGGTAGATTAAAGAGAAACTTTGCCAGATAAGTTCAATAGGGTTAGGTCAGGATTTTCTGATACCCCTGTGCCTATACCGTTACTATATCTAATAAAGAATAAATGATCTGACAATAGAAGACCTCTTCATAACAGAAGGAAGATAACAAAGCATGCCAGTGTGAATGGGAACTGGGTATTATAATTTACTTAGTCCCCCCCTCCCCCAAAGTGTAAACATAAACCTGTATCTTCTGTTTTTAACGACTAATCGGTAAGGTGCATATTGCATGACCGTTAGAGGAAAATGCATTTTCAGGCAGACACTGACTGAACCCGCATTAACGAAGTCACCACCTGGTCGTGGGCATCTGGCAATAGTTAATAAAATGTTGTTTTTTTGTTTTTAAAACGATTTATATATAAAGGAAATCAATATTCTCTATCCATATTGTCAGCTCTACACTTGTATTGGATGTTTGAAGTGGAAGAGGATTTGGAGCCCATGCAACAGCTTAACCCTTTCATGTGTGAATTATATAAAAACTGGAGCGTTATTTTAAAGTTTATTTTTTGTTTTCTTTATTTATTTACTTATAAGCACATGATGAGTACATCACTACAGTAAATTGGCAAATAATTTCTGCATGAAAACACAGGTTACATATGCAAATTATAACCTTTAATAATGCATGACGTCAACTATAGTGCAGTAACTTTTTCATAAACAGAAAAATACTGGTAAGATGCAAAATTGAATATATAATTGTAAAGGCAAAAGCTCAAGGAAGCTGCCCTTTAAGGTTTGGCGGTCAGAAATATATTTCAGTAAATAAAACCAGGCTTTCAATAGCTGTCCACTGTAGTGGACACCATGCATGAAAGGGTCAAACTTTACTCAGTGTGTTTTTCAGTGTTCCAAATATAATTTAGCACTCAAGCAAAACCAAAATGGTATTCAGACGCTGGTAGAGTAATGACCCACTGAATATTAACAAGGTTTTAACCATAAGAATGAAGAAGAACGAGGATTCAAGAATTTCCGCCACTGAAGTCAGAATTAAACACAAGTAACAACTTGGAGGTGTTTAACTTTATTCTTTTCTCAAACTACTTCCGTAAGACTACTGTAATCATGACTGCAATAACCATTATTATTCAATTCTGTTAGATAGAAAAATCTTAGGTTTTCAATGGACTTATATTCAAGTACTTGATCTTCTCAGGCTCATTAACTCCAAATCAAAGGAATGGGCTTCACTTAAAAATGAAATGGGTATATATATGGTAGAAAAGGGGAATAGCTTACAGCAGTTTTTAAATGATCACTTTAGCATTATGATTATACCTCAGCCAGCTAGAAAATCCAACGATCTGGAGACACAAGTGTCTTACACATGATTTCTTTTGATTTTATAATTGACTTTACCTCACTCCTTTAATTTCAACTGAGGCAGAAATGTAACGGTATGCAAGCACCCCAGTTAGCCAAGGCAGTAGTCTCTGGAGCCAGCTTGGAGACGTGGGGAAACTGACCCATAACAGCTTATCTGCTCTCACCTGGTAAGGGTGCATCAGGGTAGGGGCAGGTGAGATTTAGAGCTGAGAAGAAACAGGGTGATGGATGGGGCGTATAGAGGAGACTTCCCACAACCATCTCCCTGTTTACCTTTGTCCGAGAGACCAAAGATGGGGAGGGAGTCATGAGAACTGGAGTAGAAATGAAAAGTCAATGTAAATCACTGAGAGGGATATATGTACCCGTTTGAAAATGCCAGTCCTGGTATAGGCCTTTGCCTGCTGGTTTTCATTCCAACTGACCTCTTAAATCACTAATAAACAGCTGCTTTAAAGACCTTTGCTGTTGTTTTCAGCTCCTAAACAGGTGGGGATATTTAAGATAAGGGTTTGATTTAGTAGCTGATGACTCAGCTGGGATGAAAACCAGCAGATACAAGGGTATGCAAGAACTGCAGTGAAGAACCAAGTACAAAGTTACACAGAACCAAACTTCAACCACTCCCTGGAGTGACCGGAATCTGAGTATTTCCCAGTTTATTTTTGTTAGATATAATCCAGTAGTGCACCCAGCCCTGGTTGTGGGTTTGCTGTGCTGGGATTATTGAATGCTTTGATGGGTAAAACTGATGGACAACAGATACTTTGTGATACTTTCTAAAAACCAATCAAGGATATGTTAGAGGAGAAAATGCACACCTTAGGCACTGGCATGGGTGGTATTGGTCTCACTTCTTTTCAGTGTGGTGTGGACTGTGTGACCAACGTGTTTTTCTGCCCCACCCGTTATTCTGCCGATTAGAAAGGAAACGCCAATCCTCTGATTTCGAGGGCTATGTAAACTTCTTACATTAGATAAGCAGCAAGGATGGGTCTAAAAGAAAGCTGTTGGTTTTTCAATCTTTCTGCTCCCACTTGCTAGGAATGTTGCTAGGACTTAAAAAATAAATAAATAAATAAATATATATATATATGTATTTAAATAACTAACATTAAAACTGTGTGTCGATGATGGACTAAGTAGCCATGAAGATATATTTGAAGATAATCGGTTACAGTTTAGGCTAGTCGTAGGGATCTCGACATTAGCTCCAGTAAAGTGCACAGATATGATTGCACTGCAGAGAACTTCAAGACAAATTTCCGTGAGTGTGTTTTACATTTGAAGCACCATAGGGCAACATCAAAATGGCATTGCTGGGAGTTTTTATTTTATCTCAAGAAACTGAAAATCTATTACTGCCCCAGCCCCACTTTCCAGGGCGCCGTTGGAAGGGATGAATTATCATAAAATCAATAACCGTCAAATCATAAAAACATTATCAATTCAGACCGTTTTTCTGAAGCCAAAAACTAAATTATCAGCAGAAAAATCTCCCTACAGTTAAGTTGAAAAAATACATTTGAAATCACTCTCTGTCGAGCGGTTGAGCCCCGTCAGACCTCACAACTTCATGGACATCACAGACAGTGTTGTCCCTGGCCGAGCAGTTTGTAAAATACCCATCCCACTGGCATGAGTCTGCTGTTAAACTGTCACATGTTTCTCCGCTGCCTGAAGGAGGGTCAGTCCTTGGTGGGGATTGAGGTCTTGAACTTTCCAATGACTTGGTGGAAAAAAGGTTCCTTTTTTGGACTGAAGATGTTGAAACACGGTTTCAGAAAAACAATTACAAAATGTGAATGATTTGTAAACCAATGACAGATAGGAGCGGCATTATGGAGGTGTATTTTTTGTGGTGTTATATAATACCATATAGCTCCAGTATCCTTAGAAGAAGAGAACATGAAATGTCTGGTAAAAAAAAAAAAAAAAAAGGTAATAAATATAATTTACTTTGTAAAATTTGTTTTAAAAAACTAAAATAAAACACTTTCTAACCTGTTATGTTTTACTTACATATTTTGTTTATTGAAAAAAATAATTGTAAAATAAATTCCTTTTTTCATTTTCATTTTATTTCAGTCTTAGTTCATAAATAGGTTATATACCTTAAATCAAAAATGATATTTTAAAATTAATGTTTAGTTCAGTAATTTTATTATGGAATATATTAGTTTTCAGGTTTTAGGTTCAGATTTGTCCAATATGTGCTTAATTATTGGTTCTTCACCTGCGTTTATAGGGTCAGGAGAAAAACAGATGTTTTTTAAGTATTCAGATTGCTGTTTTTTTGAGATAGCAGGCTAGGGCCAAGACCTGATAAAAACAAGCAGATATGCCTTTCTGTAAGGAAAGTAAGACGAAATTGTTGGACAACTGCTGTCCTAGGTTTGCTTTCAAAACTAGCAAAACACAGAGAGAGAAAAAAGCGAGATGTTAGATTTGGCTCCCGGATTAATAAATTTCATTATCGCATATCCGATAGGTTTTTTATTTGGTTCAGCCCTCAGTGTTAAAAATCTGTTAAAATTTCCGGTACACAACGTAATTTCACAGTGAGGCGCCAGCGGTCAAGTTCTAGTGAAGTGGAAAACCTTATGTCTCTATTTTTATTTTTTTGGGCTATTCTTGATTTTTTCACAGATAAAAAGTGCTTCTTATCAATCTTCATCTTCTGTTATACTTCAATACCTCTAAGATTAACTCAGTTAAAAACAACAGATGGCTTGTGTCCATTGGATATTTTGAAATTAAGCTTTCTGTTGCTGCTTTTGAGGTTTAAAGGATGTCGAAGATTTTATCTGCTGGTCTGTTTGCTGCAGGCAGGAGTCAAAACTGGTCCCAATGACACATTGTCAAAATGAACACTGGCATAATCTGGCTGGTGCCCGGTCTCCTGAGCAGTGAGGGTGTATTGTGACTTCGAGAGAAAATACAGGATCCAAGGGCGATTAAGATGCCAACATGGCCAAGAGGCAGCATAAATACAATAGGACAGATCAAGGCAAAAATACAGATCAGCTCAAATAAGGCGTTAAAAGATGTCAAGTAAATAAAAAATAAAAATAAATTAAATTAAATAAAAAAATAAAAAAAAAAGAATATTTTTGTGAAGATACTGCTCTAGTGCTGCACTAAGACAAAAAGATTATTTAGAAACTAAAAATAATAAGACTAGATTAAATCGGTCTTTAATCAGGCGTATGCATTTGACTGGAAAAAGCTCTATCGGAAATTAAGCCAGGAAGTTTTAGCTTAGATTGTAGTTTATTCCAAACATAAGCAGCATAATACTGTAATGAGTTATAGTGTTAATAAATTAGTTATTGAATAACTAGGTCATTCTTGAAAGGAGGAATAAATTATAGCGAATAAAAACCATAATACCACAGAATATCTGTGATCACGGCACATTCTTCAAATATTCACCCAGAGAAGTTGCACAGTGGCAGGAGAAAGTGGTGAGCACAGCTGATAAAATTTTAAACAAATAAATAAAAGAAACACAGATGCGTTAGCAGGCTGTTTCGACACATCAGGATCCAGAATAGATGTAAATTTGATGTGCTGCTGATAATCTGCTAATATCGTTACAGAACCATATCCTGAGCCTCTTGTATCTCCTGGGCCGTGTGTGAGGCCTTTAGAGACGATAAATATAGTAACCCCCCCACCACATTACATCTCCTAGCAGCTCATTTTATCAGTCTGGATGCTTCGTAAACCAGCGCCCAAGGGTTGTGACTTGGATTATCCGTGGCAACCATCTGAAACACGTCAGCGGTCCGGCGTGCATACAAGGATCCTCGCAGCCCTCCGTGTCAGGAGGTGTAGTTTTTAAGGTGTTTTTAGAAACGTGCACCGGAAAATAAAAGCCGCTGTCATCTCAAACGTAAAAAAGGCCAATAACAGCCCAGCTCCCACCGTACGAACAAATCAGAAAATCCATTAGTGGCTGCACGATGAAAGATGCAATGGAAAGTTCAGCATTAAATATAACTCTTTTATTCTCTCTCTCAATGTCCATGTTTCCCACTGGAGAAAATTCCCCTGGGTGTTTGTGTGCTAAGCTGCTTGTTAAAGCCTGGCTGTGCTCTGGGGTTCGTGCTTCAGCCTGTGTGAGAGAACTATTCCGCTGATGCTTCTGGGGATTATCTGTAGACCTTTGCATCTCTGATGAAAGGTAGGGGGAGAGCCACTGTCTGGGTGGTCACTGTGTAACCATTCAATTAAATCTAAAAGAAAATGCATTCATGATGCAATGTGCGCCTGGCGTTGAACCTTCTCACAACATACAAGGGGTTTAGTGTGTGACTTGTGGATGGCAGTGTGAGCCTGCAACTGCCTGGGAAGCAGTCAGGTGACCTTAGTTAGCGGTAAGCAGGGAGAGTAAGCTGCAGATTCCCATCCACACTTTCTCGGTCACAATCGGAAAACCTAGGTCATAGCTCATTCTGCACTCAGGCCTGCAAACCTGTATTTAAGTATAATGTGGCTAACCAAGCATAAATGTATTGAATGCCCATATTGGTTTTGGCTCTCGGGTCAATATAGTGGTGCTGTAGGAGGCACTATTTATCTCGCCATTAGGCATTTTTTGTGATTCTCACAATTGATTAATATGTGTTTACTAACTGTGCCGTCCTCTTACTCATTTTAAGGAGGAAAGCATTTACCCTGGAGAAAAAAGGGCTGCTATATTTCATAGGGAAGGGCTGCGTTAGATTTTGTGAGTAGCAGCTCTGCTGATGTTTTGATGATCTGATCCTTCTGGGGAAGAATTAGTGTAAAGCAAAGGCAACAGCAGGAAATCACAATAACAAATGCATTATTTAATGGGAAACTCCTGTGTAAGATTAACACAAGATAATATTCACCAAAAAGGAGAAGAAAAATATTTATTATTATGCAAATAAAAATATTTCTTTTTAATTTGTATTGCATTTTGCTTTTAAGTAGTTTCATTAATTTAGCTGATGTTATCATAAATAATAAGTGCAGTGACTATCCTCACAATTCAGGCCCTTTCAAGCACTTCTGTCTGAAGTAGTCACAATTGTATTCAAGGCATTTATAGAATAAAAATAAACTTTTAAAATAAACTTTCATAAAACATTTCAACCACTTATCAAGCGCTTAACTTCAATTTGAAATGGAACTTTCCTCACGGGGAATGAGATTTGGACGTTATTATTGGACGGCCAGAGAGCAGTCCCTAGCTTAGAAACTCTTATGAATCTTATGAATTTTTAGTTTTGCGCTGCTGGTTTATTTCTTTCAGCAAAGCCCCATTTAAAACGCCGCTGGGGGCAACAAGCTGCTGGTTTTGCTGGTGGTAGGCTTACTGTGTGCTTCTGAAGAGCGTGTTTGACTTGACTGAGTCGGATCACTTTTTATACTTTTTATTTGTCGCTGCGCTAGATAGCTTCTGTCTTTTCTACTATGTTTAATCCCATTTAGCTACATGACCGGTTCTCTGACAATGTGACTATGATAGGGGTCTGTGTGGAACCAGATTTCTAAAACTACTCTGTTTTAACAATCTTGGGGTTCAACTTGTTTTATCTTCTATCACACAATAATCTGGGCCAGTGATAACTTGCATCAGGACCATGCTTGGCGTCCAAAATACATTAGCAATTCTGAAGCAGCCTGCTGAGCACAGGCTGGGACCAATTATTTGAATTTTGCCGTTTTAATTCCAAATCATACATATTGATGTGCCAATGCCTCACTTGGAACTAGCGACACCTGTTGGCTTCCCAGGCGCCTGCAGGTAGGACATGCCACCAGGAGGAACGTTCCTCTCGTCCAATCAGCCATGAACTTTTCAAACGAGAGGCTTGGCCTAGTTTTTTTTTTATATAAAGCGTGCATCGAAGGGTTGCAGGAGACCAAATTTACGTCCCGACAGTGAAGGAACCCTCTCTTTCTCTATTTAGCAGGTACAGCTGCTCAATTGTTAATTTAAGGAAAAATAAAACCCGATAGCATCTTTGTGTACAGACCTTGATTGTGGAAAAATATGGATTATGAAAATACCTTTTTTTAAAGTCTAAAACGCATGTGCCTTTTGTTAACCTAGATATGTCTCTTGGAGTGACCTGATTCCTTATGAAATGATCGTTTTCTGTTGTTTCACTTCCTGGTGTACTCAGAATGAACAGCATAAATTTATAGCACGCCAGGAGCATTGGCTTGGAGGTCAACATCTCTGTCATGCCTGGTATAAAACCATGATATTTACAACATAAAATGAGAGTGATTAACTGGGGAAGAATAAGTGAAAGCCTTGGAACCAACCTCAGCTTCCCAGACACTTGGATTACAGTTGAGCACCATTACCCTGCTGCTGGGACATTACCCTGCTGATGGGACATTACCCTGCTGATGGGGCAGTAACCAGCTGCTGGGACAGTAACCTGGGGCTGGGGCAGTAACCTGCTGCTGTAGTGGACATTTATCTGCTGTGTGAACAATTCAGGTATGGGCCGCTAGACTGGATTAAAGTTCAAATACATGCATTGACTGGAAACTAATTAGTTTCATCAGCCGTTATGAATATATGTATTTCATGTTTCTCTTTACTACAGCAAGGCCCTTTGTTTCACATCAAATCGTTGATTGCATTTTGAGATTAACCCATTTGTAAATAAATTGATCTGAAACCTTCTTGATCAATGCACAAGAAATGCGACTAGCAGTTTTAATTTCCCTTCCCATCTGACAGGAGGCTGATAAACCCCCTTTGATAATTCTCTTTCCCATTTTTTCCTCAAGTTGTTTGAAGTTTGATGGCGTTAGGATGGTATGTACCAGATGCTTCTCTTGCTTCATTCTGATGGAAAAATCTGATGGAGTTTTTGAGCATCTTGTCAATTAAAATAATAAGATCCTGGATTAAAAGATAAAGTTTTCGCTGAAACGCTTCCTAGTCAGCAATAATGAGGTTTGCACGTGTGCAGCCCAAAGGCAAAAGGGACAGATTGCTTGACGTGTGTCCTCCTGATGATTCGGAGGGTGAATCTGCTGGATCGAGTGACTCAAGCGATGTGGTTCTTGAAGGACAGGTTGTGGTCCAGGGTGACTCCCAGATTTTTGACAGCATGACTCAAAGTGACTCTGATGCCTTCCGCTGAGAGTGGTTTTGGCGGGAGGTAAAGTAGTTCTGTTTAGGCCATTGTTTTGTTTTTTTTACCAGAATCCATGTATAATGAAACAATATATTATACTGCATTTTAAGGCACAATTGAAGTAGGTTATAAGGTTTGAGTACTTTATTTGTAAATGAATAAGTCATCACTTGTACTTTGATCAGTCGATTAGCCTATTTATAAAACTTCCAAAACCACAACATGAAACCAATGAAGATAACGAATGTTATAATTTAACCCCTGTCATTGGTGAAACTGGTGAATTTTGACGAGAAACACAAAACGTCACCTTCACCTTTTATTTGCGATTCCTCAAAATGTCGTAAACACTAGCTGAGTAGCTACTAAGAATAGCGACTACACTTCCCTTTAAGTAGGTGTGAGCTACTTAATTACTGACTTACTGGCAGCTTGTAGCGAAATACCTTTTTTACGTTACTCCTAACCGCCTTTAACTGAATTTTTAACGGTTTTCTGCGAAGTCGATCACTCATGGGCCCAGTTCAGTTGACTAACTACTGGGGAATTATACGTCTTCTGTATATTCTGATAGGGAAAACTAAAAACCTACTCCAATTGAGCTGAAACGGAGACTCTTCCCCCCCAAAGTCTCTCAGCATCGCTCTCGAACACAAAATGGTTGTAAAGGAAGAACCTGCAGGTCCTGGTTACTGATGTGATAATCCCCTCTAAAGTAGAGCTCTGCATAGATTTTGCTTGGTGGTATGGGCCATCACTACTGTGGCGCCAAAAGGTGATGGAGAGCTTTTTCTTGGGGCAAGGGCTCATATGTACTGCAGCTCTCTGGGAAGACGGATGAGTTTAAATAGTGTCAGATCTACTAGAGACTAGATATGAATGATGAGTTAAGGAGATGTGTGAGGCAGAAGGTTATGAAAGAAACTAGATGAAGTAAGTGCCATATCTGCGATTTAAGACATTTTTACGAAGGGGTTAGGGTTAGATGAAAATGGAGAGGATGGTTTTTCTTGATATAGAGAGTTCTGATCGAGGAAGCTAGCCTGTGTTGCTGTTGTTACATGCAGTGGTTGGGGTGCACTGACTAGTTGGCTTGGATAATGTTTGTCTGCCAGGTCGTTTAAAGTTGGAGAGTTTGGTGGAAAAGATACACAGGGGGTCTTTGAGGTTCTGTGTGTCCTGAGGTGAAGTTCAAATACTGGAGAAAAAAAGGTCTGTCAGCTGAACAGTGGTGGACATGACAGAAGCAGAAATCAAAGAAGGTGGTTTTAGGAGAAGCAGTGCACCTTTATTTTTTATTGAACTATGGGATGGTGTGTTCAGTGAGAACAGGGGAGACAGGTTATCTGAATGGAGATATCTGACAGTCAGGATGAAGTAGGGATGTCAGTAGGGCTCTTTTAGAACCCAGAGTTATTAGATAGGGGGGGTCAGCTGCTAACCACCCTTCTCAAAAACAAGCAGGGCCCTTTGGATGCACCTGCCCCAGAACAGGATAGTGGCAGTAGACGGCCCTCTGGGCAAGGGGGGGCGGTTACTCATCTTCAGGCCAGCCTGGCGGCCATGTTAGCTGCTCCTGCGGTGACGAACGCGCAGGTGCATGAAGCGTTGTATCAGCATACTTTAAGAAAGGTATGCGCCCAATTGAGACAACTCACTTAATCAAAAAAAAAAAGAAGGCATTTATAAAACAGAACTATGACAACTTTGAATTTCAGTTCCTCTAGTTCCTCAGCTCCTCTAGATAGCGTGTGAAATACCTCTGTTTCATTTGCAGGCTCTCAGGGACTTGGCCTGGTAGACATGGAGGGGGAATTAATTAATGGAGAGCTTAATTGATGTTCGTTGCTTCCAAGACCCCTCTCCGCTGTCAGTTCGGCCCCTCTGCCTTAATAAACCAGACTGGAAGCCCTGAAGGAGGAATTTGTAATGAGACTGGGTTGAAAATAATTAGTCAGTAAACTTTACATCATTTCTGGACTCTGCAGCACCGTTCGGAGGAGTGGCACTTTTAATGGATAAATTTGCGTAGGAACAGTAGTCCCTTCTCCAGTACTGGCAGCATCATCTACTGACTTAATACGAATCTTAAACTTAATTTTATCAACCGGCCATTTATATTTTTTGTTATTGTGGCCCAAAATCATGCCTAATCATGAGTCCTTATTTAAACTGCTTTACAAGAAATAATAACACTGCTGGTAATATCAGCACTCTGATATAATATAGTTTTATAGTGGGATGTGAGTATGATAGACAGTGGGATGTGTGTATGATAGACAGTGGGATGTGTGCATGATAGACAGTGGGATATGTGCATGATAGACAGTGGGATATGTGTATGATAGACAGTGGGATATGTGTATGATAGACAGTGGGATATGTGTATGATAGACAGTGGGATGTGTGCATGATAGACCGTGGGATATGTGTATGATAGACAGTGGGATATGTGCATAATAGACAGTGAGATGTGTGCATGATAGACAGTGGGATATGTGTATGATAGACAGTGGGATGTGTGCATGATAGACAGTGGGATATGTGTATGATAGACAGTGGGATGTGTGTATGACAGACAGTGGGATGTGAGTATGATAGACAGTGGGATGTGTGCATGATAGACAGTGGGATATGTGCATGATAGACAGTG
>JAOYSI010059408.1:7991-24162 GCA_025775065.1 Hiodon alosoides
AGATTGTTCATCCGGCAGGCTTATCTTGTCCTGCAGATTGTCCATCCGGCAGGGTTATCCTGTCCTGCAGATTGTCCATCCGGCAGGGTTATCCTGTCCTGCAGATTGTTCATCCGGCAGGGTTATCCTGTCCTGCAGATTGTCCATCCGGCAGGGTTATCCTGTCCTGCAGATTGTTCATCCGGCAGGCTTATCTTGTCCTGCAGATTGTCCATCCGGCAGGGTTATCCTGTCCTGCAGATTGTCCTCACCATCATGGTGTTAAACTTCAAGTGAATCAGTGAAGAAAAGCTTATATAACATGCTTCCATTCTGGCTTCTGAAGTTGGTTGTCCTTCCCCAACTCGTTAGTTTCTCAATCCCATTCAGTTTCAAGTGGTTCAGTTGAGGGGGTTTGGCCTTTAAGGTTTTATTTTTGGCCTTTATGGTCTTTAAGGTTCCTAGTCATTGTCATCCTCGGCATCCTCTGTCCTGTCACTCTTCCCTGCCTGGTATCATTATGTCAGCAGACTCTCAGACCAAGATTAAAGCTAAGGCTTTTTGTCCTATGCTGGTTTCTGTATATTGCCACCTCTTCCAGGACTTCACAGATTAGCCCTTGGCCTAATTTCACCTAATGGCACTATAGCTAATGAAAGTGTATTTGCTGATCGA
Source organism: Hiodon alosoides (assembly GCA_025775065.1). NCBI lineage: Eukaryota > Metazoa > Chordata > Actinopteri > Hiodontiformes > Hiodontidae > Hiodon > Hiodon alosoides. Next base: position 8,646 of record JAOYSI010059408.1, read on the forward strand.
TTGCTTACTTTTTTCCTTTCACAGAGCCAAACCACCTTGTGTGTCGTACTGTGTGTTGTGGTAAACCACAACAAAACTGCGTAGAGGACACGGTAGATGTCAGTTGTCAGGCATGGAAATGAAAACATTGCATATTGAGTTTGCAAAAGTTATGTGGCAGCCCAATGTTGTGTAAATTCAGGTATTATGCTTCTCTCTTCTCTTATTAACAGCGTTTCAACAAAAATATCTTGTTAGTATAATTATCTCGCATGAGCAAGCTATCACAGCTGGTAATGGCTGATGGCTGTCAAAGTGCCACGTCAGCCCAGGAAGTAAAAACCGGGTGTTCTCGGTACAGCAGGTGGCAAAGGAAGGGTCTGATTGCATGTGTTCTGTAGAACATGTAGGTATGTGTGTGTGTGTGTGTTGTGTGTGTGCCACTGAAGCCAGCCATTGTCCAAAATGGCCACACAGGAAACGGATATCAAGACCGAAGCGAACCATTGTCCAGAGCAGTAATTCAGGAAACGGATGTCCAGACCGAAGCTAGCCGTCGTCTAAGGTGGTCGCACATGAAGCGGACATTTACACGGAAGCTAGCCATCATGCAGGAAGTGGATATTGAAACCAAACAGCCTCAGGCACAGTGACTCTTTTTTTAATCCACGCAGTGTGTGGGAGAAGGTGATTAGATGACAATTTGTCGACTTCTAGATTTTCTTGAGGATCTTGCGACCGGTTGCCATGGTGCCAGATGCAAAGACGGACGGCGGAAACTTTTGTCCTGATAAGCAGTCTGTTGCATTTCTCTGCACGGATATAAATAACAGTGCCGTGACAGAAGAGCACAAAACAACTATGACAAGTATAAAAAAAACAACAAAGTGACCAATCACATCAACAGCTTGTCAGGGAAGACATGTGGGGCCATGAAGGGTTCAAATGAACAGAACTGTCTCAAGACAACTGACTGGCACTAACAAAGGAAGGTATTAGAAAGATTACATTAGAGAGAGACACAGCTGGGGAACGGATAAGTGCAAAGTGAGAGATTTGGCTTGTGGGGGAATATTATGATTTTTTTTGGTTATGGCTAATAATAATGGTTAATTAAATCAGCCTAACTGTGCATTTTGTCGACAATGACTTAGAAATGAAAAGCCGCTGTTTGAAAACCTCATAATTGGTAATGGTAGATATTTTGGTAATAAAATATTTGAAAAGTTCAGGCAGAGACCAACAAAGTGTGGAGAATACAATGACTTGGCTCCTAGAACACACACACACACACACATTCTACTCCTCTGTTGGCCGTTAGATAAAGGTTTACCTATCAACAAGGTGAAGCTTCAAATGAATCCGTTGCAGGTGGAATTTTCCACAGCGGTTGACAGTTGCTGACTTTTTATGTTATTTCTTTCTCTGTCTCCCTCTCTCTCTCCTGCTTTTCAAAATCCTGGCCAGCATAAGCGCTTATGCAAAGTTACTGTTAAGCTGTGTTGACGTTATCACGGGGGAAGATGGAGGAGGTTTCTGGGTTAACTGGGGTGCCATGACATCACGTCAGATGACAGCAACTCCGAGAGCATCGCAGATCGTAGATGCAGCACATCTTTGCGTGGGTGTTCATGGGCACTTAGCTGAAATGTGATGCGGTCTCCAGATCTGCAGCAGCTTCAGAGGCGTTCCCAGGGCTTGGATCATTATCTGCTTTACTCCAAAGGGCTTGCAGGGAGCGAGCCTCTCCGTGAGGAACGTCTGCTCTACACGTCACAGTTTAGCCCAGTGCAGAGCCCAGGGTTGATGTTTAAATTGACTTAACACTCAGCCAAATCACATCATGACAAGAGCTAGAGGCCCGAACTTAGACTTAACTGGCTTTGACTTTAAACTGGCGCCTTCAAGGAAATGTCTATTCCATCCCATGGGGTAAGATTGATGTGGCTTTGTTGCATTGCAGAGCAGCGGTGAATTGACACCAACTTGGTAGAGTGGGAGAAAATGGTGTAAGGAAGCTGAGAGACTAGCACTTCTTTAAAATAGTGATAGGTTAGATCTCCTTCTGATGAGTCACTTTCACGAGCGTGTGTGAGAGTGGTCTACATGACTACCTGTATATTAATATGTGCTGTGCACACATTAATTCACATTAAATCAATTCTGAGTTCAAAGAAACTTATTTGAAGGTTTAGTGGATTTAACAGCCATTTTTGCTGAGGTTAGTAAAGCATCACTTTCCCAGGATAGAGGCCAATTCAGAATTGCAGGTATTTTAATATTTTTTAAGAAAAAGAAAAAACCTACTCTGACATGACCTGTATAGTAATAATAATAATAATTACTATTATTATCATCATTATCATTATTGCTTTTTTAAAATTTGTATTATTGTTGTTATTGTTGTTGTTCATGAAAATTAAAAGGGTGATCTGAGTAATGTAGGCATGTCTCACCGGAAAGAGTGTAATAGTAACATCCGAGTGATGTTAGCATGTTAGCATTCTCACCAGAAAGAGTGTAATAATAACATCCGAGTGATGTTAGCATGTTCGCATTCTCCCCGGAAAGAGTGTAATAGTAACATCCGAGTGATGTTAGCATTTTAGCATTCTCACCGGAAAGAGCTGTGGGTGTCCTGATATTAGGGCCAGGTATCCTTCAGAAGGGTTCTTTCCCCTGTTGAAATCATACTGTATGACAAGGGCGATATATTCGACAAACAGACACCTTGGCGATGCAATCTGTCCTACAAACAAAGCAAGGGTGCAAGCAGTGTGAATGAGATGTATAAACCAGAGGGTGATGTAACAGAATTGCACGAACCAAGATGCCAAGTTTTTATTATTATGTATTTGCATAATTGCCATGCGGAGTCCCTTGATCCCTCGGGAAACGGTGTGGGCGTCAGAGGTCGACGGATACAAAAATAAAAAAAGGCCCCTGTTAGCAAAACTTGCGATCACTACTGATGCAGGGTCAGCTGGGTTATTTAGGGAACAGAGACCCTTAAGTGACTGTCCAAAAACATTTTATCACACAAAAAAGTGTTGGTCAGAAGGATGGCCAAGCATCTGAATAATGAATAATATATATATATATATATGAAAAAGAATTTAGTAATTAATTGAAGAAATTTTTTTTTTTATTTTTAAATGATCTATTGTAGTCCTAAAGACAACAAAATTTTTCAACAGTAATTAAATGATAAAAAATTGAACTAATTCCTATAAAGCAATGTTTGTATTTCATACACCAACTGCTGCACACAAGCTAGCAAACCTTTGCATTTATTTAAAGATAATGAAGAGCTAACTTTCTATGGACAAAGGGTTATAAGCACCTGGAAGTGTGATGGCATCTAACGTTTATCTGGAAGCTGTTAGTTAGGGCAGGGTGGATCTGGAAGCTGTCAGTCAGGGCAGGGTGGATCTGGAAGCTGTCAGTCAGGGCAGGGTGGATCTGGAAGCTGTCAGTCAGGGCAGGGTGGATCTGGAAGCTGTTAGTTAGGGCAGGGTGGATCTGGAAGCTGTCAGTCAGGGCTGGGCAGATCGCTCTGCTCACACACCTGTTTGATTGAAGTAATGAACTGAAATAATTCCAGATTGAAGCAATAAACCGGGCCGGGAGCGTGGTCTGGGCAGAGCCTTGTGGGTTCGATTTCCAGACTCCGTTCTGGCCCAGCATCCTCTGGCCATTTCGGCGCCACTGAGATTAACTTGAGTGAAGGGGGAAAATCAAAAAGAGAGAGGGATCATTGTTTTTCATCAGCAGTCCGACCTCCTCTTGGCAATGCTCCTCTCCCCATTTTGCAGTAACAATGGTGCTAATGATTTTTACGGCCACCACTCTTCTAACATTTAACAGTGCCAGATTTCGGAGTGCCTGGCATGGGCGAGCCATCGGATGGAGAGCAAGGCTGCCAAATGCCAAAGCCTCCCCCTCTTCACGGACCCCCTCAGCTAAACAATCCCCACACGGTGTCGCATCTGCGCGTTCCCGCGCTGGCTGCTACGGAGAAATGTCACCACGGAGCGCTTGGATGCGCGCCATCTGCCTCACAAGGCCTTTCCGGCGCGTCAGCTTCATTGTCCCTCATTTGTTCCATCTTCTCCTCTGGAGTCCCCTGGAGTTTGGAGTCAAGATAAGGTCTGCCACTCGGGACCCCATGAGCAACACTCGAACCAGGAATGTCTGTACAAACATTGTCTGTGTCTGTGCGTACGTGTTTTGTATTTGAGACACACAGCTCAGAGTTGTGAGTTGATATATGGGAGAGTGCGTGAGGGGAATTGCTGCACAAACATGGGCCTGACTTTTGTCAGGTCTAGACCTACTGTTGGAAAACACTGTCTAGTCTGAGGAGGTACGTGAGCTTCACAGACTGCTTAGAGCCCTGATCATGCCAACAAAATGTTCAGCTTTATACAGTGTCTGCCACAACTTTCACAGAAGAAAAGTTTTCTGAGACCATAACATATTATTTTCTAGGCCGGGAGAAATTCCATGCAACCAAAAACGAAACATTTCCATATCCACATTATTCTGTTCTGCTAAAAACGTGCATCTTTTAAAATATATATTACAATGACTTTTATATTATGATATTTTACAAAACGTTTGCGAATGGGAAACGGTTGTCTATCAGCGCAATCTCTGTGCTTCCCTGCTGAGCTTAGCATCTCGCTGAGGTACAGAGAAGCATCAAAGTCCCTAAGAACCACAGAGATTTATAGTGAGCCAGACCAGGGTCACAAGGGACAAACGACCGTTACAGCATGGCCCGGGATGTTAAGAAAGTCCATGAAATATTAACTATAAAGAATATCTATAAACACTTTTTTTTACCCCCTGAGACTGAGATTTTATTGACTTTTTCCAGACCTCTTTTTAAGTATTGATGTACCTGGAATTACCTGTTGGGGGATACCTTATTGCAACGCTCAGGGTGAACGAAACCCTAATTACATTACATTACATTCTTTTGCGCCATTAAAAATGTATGCAAGGAGAGCCTCCGGAACATCCTCTTCCATTAGTCCCCTATTTAAATACTCAGTGCCTCTTCACTCAACCGGCACGGGGCAATGGCGCTGATACTCTGCCTGAAGGGCCTTAGGGTCTGAAGACACGAATCACTGTCACGCTCAAACCGGCCCGAGCTTCCTCCTAGTTAACCCCCGGAGGTGTGGCTCTCACACAGCGAGCCCGGGGTAAAGGAGACGCCGTGCGGACCAAATCCCTGGGTGCTCAGAACAAGGTAAGAGTGACGGTGTGATCGAGCTGGATCTGTTCTGGTCAGTGATATCTCGTTCAGCAGAATTCCGCTGAACGCTGTGTTGCGCGCGGTCTGTGAGGTGGGTGAAAACAGGATTAAATAGTGAATTACTCTCAATTCATAGCTCAGTAACCGCCGTTTCCATTATGCCTCCCATTGTAGCTCCGGCTGCTTTGTTTCAATCTACTTCAGGATATGTCTAATCCCATTTTTTAATGGAGCATTGGAACATATTGTGCTTCATGACTAGACAGTTCCTCAGTCACTGTGCACACCTAGCCAAAAACACACGGCGACAACACACACCGTGACCACGGCAATCGCATGGTGACAACACATTCCCTCCCCTCTCACCTCTCACCAGTCTCATCTCCAGGCAATGAAGTCACTCAAGTCGAGAAGATTTTTCACAAAGGAAAAAGGTGAAAAATAAATTCAGCCCCCTGTGGATTTCATTCAATCAGGCATAAACCCTAGATCATTTTCTTTCTCTAAAACAGTGTAAATATCTCACTAATGAACTGGAAAAATACAGCAGCAGGCCATTGAAACACAGCAGGATCGCATCAAGAATAAAATTCAGTTTCGACCCAGGTTCGTCTGTTTTTGTTCCTGAAGATTTTTTTCCCCAAAGCACACAAATGTTAGTTTTCCTAAGCCTTATACACCTATCATCATCCATAGGTATGTACTGCTACAATTCTGTAAATATCCCAGAATGTGTCTTTAATTCAGGACAATTGAATAGCAGTATAAAGTTCAACACTAAGCAATGGATTGCAGTCTCACTAGTCATAAATCAGTCACACATTTGGAAGGAATAATTATCCTCGTTAACATAAAAATTGACCCCATGCTTCCTGCAAGCCCTTCAGTGAGTTGTAGCCCTTAAGCCCCTCTCTGACACCGTTAGCTGGTAATTGGCACATCGGCCAAACCTGCCTCCTGGAAAACCATGTTGACCCTGAGTCCGGGTCCAGAGATCAGTGACATCTCTAAAGGAGTCTAAACACGACCCTCCTAATAAAGAGGTTCCTGTCTGATAGAGGTCCGTGACCTATCTATCCCCGAACGCAGACTCCAGTTAGATACGCCCTGCACCAAATCATTCAGACTCCTGTTGCTGGTTTGAATTCTTCGCCGTCTCCTGCTGCTGATCATGACAGCTGCCATACCTCCGGCCCTCAAAGTCCTGGGACCTGCCTGTGCTCCTCCTTATTTTATTTTTTTATCATTCCAGTAGTAAAGGGCATTGTTTTTTAACAAATGTTTAGGCCCAGGCATGTGGCTCATGAAAAACACATGCAAAATAAATTATGCAAAGGTTTTGTTGAAAAAGTAAATCATCTTGTTAACTTCATGTTTACATAGTGTAAATTTTGATGGTATTGAAAAATCACAGGATGAGGATACACGTAGCATTTTAATCCCACACATTGCTGCCAACGTCAACGTGAAGTCTGGCTTCTCGGCTCTCACTTTGCTGTTAATTCTAAGCATTAAAATAGTTATTGTGCCATCTACTGTGCAGGAATCAAACTACACTGTTCAATACCATGTTTATTTTTTGAGTCCAGTTTCTTCTTCGTCCGTCTCCAGGCGCTGATACACGTATTAAACTCAGTCACACGTATTGTAATGTTTATATCCATTGCTTCAAACAGCGTGTACGCTAAGAGGTAGCCTTAACGTGGAGGTTCGCTGCCCAACAAACATTTAAAAATGTATGGGTAAAGATTTACGCTCTAGAAGAAAAAAGTTGAATCGGCCTAGACCTTCTTGAAATTGGACCTATATCCCAGCATTCGCTTGTTAATTAGAAATGCAAATTGGTGCCACAGAAAATGCGGATTAGAGAAATCCGTGATTGCTGGCGCAATGTCTGCACCCAAATAATCCAATGGTTAAAACAGCGCATTTTCCCACCAAGAGCGGGGTGTTCTGAATGAGATCGATCGGTAATGGACAGCACATGACCAACTCTGCAAGCATTAAGTTCAAGGAGTCTCTGTCGTCGAAGTTTCGCTATTTGAGTCAATTTCCATTAGGTATGCCACAAAGGTGCGAATGCAAATAGATCAAATTTGCTTTCCATACCACACATCCGGAGATGATAATGGATTTGACAAAGGTCACGGAGTCTTAGTCGCCGCGCCTGGCTTGTACAATGCAGTTGTCAGTCATCGGAGCATCTTATTAACTTCGGGCTCCACTTTTCTCTCCAGGCGTATAATGGAATTGGCGAAACCCAAACCTAAAACACAAAGCCGTGAGATTAAATTTTCGATCTAATTAGCACATTTTAGTTTAAATGTGTAGGCGAGGCGGAGACGTTAAAAGGGGATCTGAAGTCTGTGGTGTGTCACTGCGATCAGGTTTTAATTAGCAGCGCATGGTGGCAATCAAAAATAACGAATGAAAAATATCAAAATTCTACAGTGCTGAATAACAGTATTCAGAGCTCATTTAGTCGTCGTAATATAAATAATTATATTTTTGAGGTTGAACAAATATGATCTTTAATATTTCGTGTACTATTTTATGTACACATTTTAAACATTTTTTTTTTTTACAGATGACGTGGCTATTGCCTGGGCTAGTCTATCGACGACGCAGAAGTCTGAGGTTGTTTAATTACGATCACGATAAGCACAATAAACGTATACATAAAGGTTTGCCATTGGTAATTAACTAGCGGTAGTGTTTTCAGAATGTTTGGAGGCACACAGAGACGTCCAGTTGAGCTGGATCTGGATACTGAGTCATATTTTAGCGCAGGACCGGGTAACCTTTTTTTTTTTTTTACAGCTCTCGCAAAACTCATATAAATTATGAATAATAAATATAAATAAAACTCATATTTATAATGAATAATTGCATCTTCCTTTCGCTTTAGGTTCTCAACTTTTACTACCTTTACTACTACAGTCCTGTCTGAAAATCGCATTGTGTATATGACCCATTGAGCGCCTAAGTAAGACAGTACAGGTTAAATTAATACTTACCGTAAATTAATGGGTTTGTCGGGCTTCGCGGGTTTTACTGGGTCTCGTCTATATAACTGGAATTGTACAAGCACAATACAGAACTTTTCTTGGTAGATATCAAAGGCAAATACAGACAAAGAAATGCAAAATATAAATATAATAATGGTGAAGAACTTAACCATTGCAAACATAAGAGTAGACTCGTGGTTGAAGAGAATTAACGTGTTCTCCCTGTTAGTAAAGTGAATAATAAAACGGTATAAAATTCGTTATACTATAATATAGGGTTCCTATTCAGTACGAAAATAGCAACTTTAAGTATTAATTTACGGATATTTGTGTTTTATTCTTTACATTACACAACTGACATAGCCATGTGTGATGGGTTTAACAGTTCCTGTGTAGTCCACGTGTTTGTTTGTTTTTTTGTGTATACTCCGATATATTAATATGAATGTTATATATCAATATATTTTGCCTTAGACTACAGCGTGTGACTTGAGGGTCCGTAGCGAAACTGAAACTACTGGACATATAGGCTGTCTTCAATTTCTGTCCCAGAAACGAATGCTTTATTTATTTTTAAGCAGAATCTTCAAATTAATCTTCGAAGTAACAATGTAGAAAAATCGTTTGCCGTACAGTTGCTCACCTGAGGGGTGCTGTGAACGATCATAGCCAAAGGAGGCGCCATTGTACCATTCATGTCTTATTTACTGAGAAAGTTAATAGAATTTCTCGTTTTGTCAGCTGGCCAAATAACACAGATGTTTCTCTAATGAATTAATTTCTGGCCCTACAATCAATTTTTTGCAATGCTGAGTTGGATAAGTGGTTACGGGAAATTGATTTAAATGACCTGAATACAACTGTAGGTGTCAGCCTGTGGCTGTCAATCAGTATTTTAAATATAGTAGGCCTATGCATCATTAAAAAGGCTTCTGGTACGTCTGACTGTGCTCGTTTGTCTGGTTAAACAATGCACCGTTAGATTTGCAATGTGTGCAATGTGAAGTCAATGTGGCAAAATTATCCATAACGATGCACATAGAAAGGTCCAACTGCATCGTTTAAAACAAATAATGAAAGAAATTATCAACTAACGTCCCAGACCGAATAAACCCCAACACTTAGGTAACATTATCACAAATGTTATTTATTTTTATACTTTTTTTAAAAAGGACAGGAAAAAATTGTGCAAAAAAAAACTTGTTGCACTTTCTTTCATGTTTGAAGTTACATCAGTAGTCAACTTCAGTTCTAATTACTAACTGAAAGCTGGTATTGTGGCTAGCTGGTGGTGACTGTGTTTAAAATGTGTCTGCTGCGTCACCCAGATGCATCGCGCAGGTGCATCGCGCAGGTGCATCACTGTTTGCCATTTCCGTTGACGGGCAGCTTCTTATAGGCGTCGGATTCCAGGAAGGCCTTAACTTTGGGACGGGTGGACATCTTTTCCATAAAGCTTTTCAGGAATGGAAAGGTGGCCAGGCAGGAGGCACAAAGGATCTGGTGGTTGAGCAGGACTTCAAACAGACTGTAGTCCACAAAGGAGATCTGGCCAATGAGGAAGGGAAAGAGGAGTTCATAACCAACACCTGAACCAGCAGAGATCAGGTTCATTCCATTCATTCCATTCATTCAAGCTAATCTCTACTTTTTTATCTACTATTTGTTGCAGAGCTGGCCTGCTTTGGATTAGAAAAACATGCCAGTACTTGGCCACAGCTGCAAAAGCAGTCCTGTTATAAAAAAGCGATGCGCTTTTCAAGAGCCATTTGTTTGGGTCAACAGCCCTCTTTTATTTGTCTTCCATTAAGTAATCTGAAATATCTCATTAGGCTCTGTAATGGAGTCTGCTGGATAATGTAGGTGTTTAAGTAAACGAGACAAACAACAATTGACAGTTTTGGGAGGGAGCCGCCAATTGTCCAGGCATCTCCTGTGATTCAATTAGCATTCATGATCCAGGCAGGATGCTATGGTTTGAATAATCTCTTGTGAAATCCTAGCTTTTAGGGTAGGCCCTTACAGTTGGACTGACAGAGATTTGTCCTGTGGGATGAACCAAAAGGCTGGAGATTGAATTACGCACCTGAGAGTGGTTTTACAAATTATACCACATAGGTGAGACTTTAATAGAGCCAGCAGTGCTGGCTATGAGGAGGGATGTTAGTTAGAGGCTGGGTATCCGTTAAGGATTTTGTTATGCATTTATAAATACTTTGAAAAGTTTATTTAAATTGTTAAAAGTTTGAAAAGCTGTTCTATTTTGGTTTTTTGAGTTTATTCCTCTTTGTAAATTTTTCTGATTATGTAGTTTGTTATTAAAATGCTCAATGAAAGGCGTAAAACCTCCCGTGCTACAAGGACACATATAGATTCATTTTCAGAGTAATTTCTGGTTACTGCAGCATTTGGTTACCTTGTTCCCAACAAGAAATCCTGCTTTGTTAGCGGCTAGAATTGCCTCAAACTTGGAGAGATGGTCAGGTACTTCTTTGATGTACTTCGCTTTGCCTGTTTCCTGAGGGAAGGAGAGGTTAGGTTAGGTCAGGCAACGTCAACACAGTTGTGTTCATCCCCAAAATACTGCCAGGTAAATTATTAAACACATTGTGAATACTTTACTGTTACATCCAGCGAATAACTCTACATTCACATATAATAATTCCTACACTCACATATTCCTGGTAAATCATACGGAGGTATTTGACGCGGATGTCTTCAACGCTGTCGTTCATCATGTCAATGAGGGCAGCTTCCTTATCGTCTCGCCCATAAAGTCCTGAGCAAATAACGAGAAGCAGAATGCATGAGCACCAGGCAAGCGCACTTGTGCACATGCGCTATGGGAAATGTGAGAACACTTGTGCACATGCGTTATGGGAAATGTGAGAACACTTGTGCACATGCACTATGGGAAAGGCGAGCACACTGTGTAATGGGAAAAGCAAGGAATGTGGAAAACCAATCACTGTCTTCCATCCAAAACATTAACGGCGGTCAGCGGCACTTACCGTGTTTGCGGCCCACATGCCTCAGCATGGCATTAGACTGGTACAGAACAAGGTCTCCATCTTCAAATTTTGGAAGCTGGCCAAACAACTTTAAAAAATGGTTATTAAGGGGTTAATGTTAAGCAATATTTAAAAAGTTTTTTTATATATATATATTTTTTTAATGCAGTGTTCACATGCTCAAAATCCCAAAGCATCGATAGGCCTGATCCGGTGACCTGTTGGACCTGTGACTTACACATTTGGCTTTTATGTCCCCCTTTTGCCACTCATCGAATGTGACCACTTTCTCGTTCCACTCCTGGCCCTGGTCAGCCAGCATGAGTCTCAAGGCCCCACAGCGACCTGTCACAACGGACGACGTTGCCATGAACACACACTCGCAGCAGGATGACCGAGACGGCGACCGTTGAAGTCATGGCTGGTGGGGACCGCCCGTTTGGCATACACAATTCTAGTTCTGCTTCAGTGCCACGAAAAGCCAGGTAAGTTCTAGTTGGCAGGTGGCCCACATTCCACTCCCCCAAGTCTTGCACAAGAAGATGTGCCAAATTCTGCTTGTATTTGGTGACCCATCCAAATTCAGTGTCGTTTATACGCCTATGGCCAAGAACTGTTCTAAAAAAGTGTTTAGGTGAGTTAGGAGAGCGTCCACGTACCTCGAATAGCAAAGTAGGTGATGATGTAGGGTGCCACTACAACAGAAAAAAATTATATATAATCAAGTGTAACTAATCAGTTAAATCATAAATAAAGATAAATCATAAATAAAGTCAAGTAGGTGTTACGTATTGCTGGATAAATTTTGAAAAAACATAGAACATAGGCCAACTATATACAATCCGTGATTCTGAAAGCAGAATTATTGCAAATATAGCGCATATAACATAACTTCGAAAACATGTAAACCTGCTTACAACCACGCGCAGTTTAGAATGATTAATAAACCAATCGTTCCAACTAATCATCCAATCATTATTATTCTGATTTGCAGAACTGCTGCAAGAAACGCTGTAACTTCTTTACTGTGCGTGGCAACTTATTCTTGGCACACTGATCGATCCGGTGTAATAACACACACATACAAAAAAATACATTTAACTATCTAACGCTATCGTTTCAAAAGTGCAACTGCGGTCTTAAAACCGTATTTCCACTTACTCTTTGGATTCGTTGATTTTACGCTGCTGGAGTTTTCTCGATGTACACTCGCTCACCGATATACAGTAATGGTAGGCACGGTACCACTCTTTCATATTTATACACTCCTCCTCCCCGATTTACCGCCGAGTCATGCTGACTTCTTAAAGTTAAGGGTAGCGTACAGGTGAAAAAAGCGATAAGGAGTGGCCGAACAAGAGGCTGGTGGCAGCCTGCTCGGCTGTACCTCCTACCACGGTGATTCGCGATTTTTATTTGATGGGAATGAGTCATTTGATTAAAGTGATCAAATTTAATTAAACAGATCTGCGGGAAAAAAAAATCAGAGCTTTCAAATTTCCCGGGACCTGCTTGGCCTCTATTCGGGCTGTAGTCGACTGACTCTTGACGGGCGGGTAAAATGTTGAATTTAATTTATTTGATTTGATTTCTGTACGCCTGTGAGTAACAGTGAAGCTAGATCGGGGGTGCGGAGAGCCGAATGCAGTTGGATTTATCATAAGCACCCTAGGGACTGGTGTATAGAGGTGTACAGAAGAGAAGAGAATCTGCAAATTCATGCGGGTGCGGTCCAGAAAAGGCTTAATAGACCGCGTTGAGTGATCAAAAAATAAATAATGGTTAATTTGTATGACGAGGGGCCTGTACTTCTATTTAGCATACTTGAATAGAGGTACAATGTGCATAACGCAGCCTTGCCTTTAAGAAAAGGGTTTATAACTGCAATTCGAAACCTGTCAGACCTATAGGGCGTGAACGCCTAAACTACAGCTTGTTGTTTGACTATGGAGGCGCTGGATTGTTGGTGAAGACAGATATGAAAGAGAGCATGGGTCAGTTTTAAATAAAACATGCTGAAACTGATTGTCACTGTGTAGGTAAATAGGGAAATCAGTGCCAACAGTGTGCTACCGCCGTCTGCCATGGGAACCCTCTGATTAGCAGCCAATCCGGCCGCTTTGTTGATTCACCTGCCTAACCTCTGAATGACAAATATAATTCGAGTCATTAGGTTTTATTCAGTAGGCTTAAACGATTATTACAGTTTTTTTATTGTAATTTTGTCGGGACATTTATGATTTTAATTGTAATGTATTTATTTATTTATTTGTAGTGAATGTAATGGCCCTGATAAATATGTAAACTTCAATTCTTGTCACTCGTGTTTTAACTTTTAGAATGTACTGTTGGGAATGGTTGTGTAGCAGACATAGGCGTGGCTTCTACGTGAGAAGAAAAACCAGAACGAGCCAATGCGTGCTTACCACTCGTTTCTTGCTGAGACTTGTATCGTCCTCTGTGTGCGTTCCATATCTATCTGATTTACGTGTTGGTATAAATATGTACTATGTTTTATATGTATAGAGTACTATGTACCACGTGTATGTTTTCTACATTACATTTCATTACCTATTTTCACGTTTCAAAACATCAAGAACGGCTAATAGTTAATACGTGAAATCAGCAAATTTACAGAGAAAGACCGAAAATAATTATTGGGAGAAAATAAAAAGAGGGCTCGTCCGGGATTTGAACCCGGGACCTCTCGCACCCAAAGCGAGAATCATACCCCTAGACCAACGAGCCACAAAGTTGCCGGGTTTTCGTTGGGTATTTAACATGGCCCTCTACTGGTTAATTCTGAAATTTTAGTATCTAGCATTGAGGTTGAAACACAATTGTTACCAGTCATTGCGAGAGGGCCATGTTAAATACCCAACGAAAACCCCGCAACTTTGTGTCTGCCTGTTGTTTTAATTACCATGTTTCCTCTCAACCTTTTAATTTAAATCGTTCGGCATATACATTAGCTCTAAATCGGTTGCCAGTTGAACGTTAGCTCTGAAACTCGCGGACAATGCGGCTCTCGAGAACCAGGGTTGGATCGCGCTGCTACATTGCTTTAAAAAAAAAAAAAATCTGTGGGGTTTTAGCCCAGTGGTAGCCTACAAGCTTTGCCTTTATTATGTATTATGACTCCGGCTAGACCTCACTCTTATTGTCACATTTATATGCAATTAGCTGTCGCTTGAGAAAACTGAACGGAAACCTTTCATTTGCATAAACAGGCAAATTATCTCCGGCAATGATCGTATGAGAACAGATTCAACCGCTTGGGGTCACTCAACTACCAATTTTGACACGTTTGACAACTACCAATTTTGACACTCCAGGTGGTGGAGATAATTGTGTTTATGTACTGTCGGTACATGTAGTCATGATCAATAACTAATCACGCACTACCGAACTAAACCGCCTCGTTTTAATCGTCATCTGAATGGGCCCCTTGGCTTTCGTCTGCAGGCGTTAGTGTATCTGCAGGGTCAAAGGTAAACTCATTGGTTCAGAACCCAGGACTCTTCTTAAACATCCAGGCCTTTAAAATATCTGTAGCGATTTTGTAAGCTGATTTGCAGCACTTTCGAATAAACATAACAGAACGCTAACTTTGAGGGCATTATGTTCAACTGATGTCAACACTGATGCCCGACGGAAAAGACGGAAAATACCAAGAGTTTTAAAGGTAGGTCTGTACATAAATATCTTGCCTTTCAAAGGGGGGGAAAAATCGAACCTAATATTTTTCTCACCATTACCTCTTAAATAAAGTGTTTGGTTTTCTCCCATTTTTCATTAGAGTTGAGGTTGTTGTTCAGGGTATGTGGGCCTACAACATAAAATTAAAAATTATTTTGATGCACCCCAACCCCAAACCAATTTTTTTATATTTCTGCCAGTTTCTGACAGAGTTGAGAATATATTATACAAATCAACTATGTATCATTTAGTGCTTAAATTTCTCTTTATGGCTCCAACAGCAGTCTCCCCTTAGATTTGAGCCTCCAAACTACTTTCAAAATTGTGGTGAAACATCATAGTCACGGTTGAAATTATGTAATATGCACACAATCTTGGATTATATCTTAATCTGGAGTATGTACAGCGGGTGAAATAAGTATTGAACACGTCACCTTTTTTTTCAGTAAATATATTTCCAAAGGTGCTATTGACATAAAATTTTCACCAGATGTTGGTAACAACCCATGTAATCCATACATACAAAGAAACCAAAACAAATGAGCTCAGCAAAT
>JAOYSI010059419.1:5319-24161 GCA_025775065.1 Hiodon alosoides
GTAGGGCCGTGCTTTACAGGCTGTTCAGTAGGGCCGTGCTTTACAGGCTGTTCAGTAGGGCCGTGCTTTACAGGCTGTTCAGTAGGGCCGTGCTTTACAGGCTGATCAGTAGGGCCGTGCTTTACAGGCTGTGCATTACAGGCTGTTCAGTAGGGCCGTGCTTTACTGGCTGTGCTTTACAGGCTGTTTTGTAGGGCCGTGCTTTACAGGCTGTTCAGTAGGGCTGTGCTTTACAGGCTGTTCAGTAGGGCCGTGCTTTACAGGCTGTTCAGTAGGGCCGTGCTTTACTGTCAACGACAATGATTCGCGGGTGGCTTGGGGCTACTGCTGCAGGTACCTTGTTGACCGCTGGACACGTTGAAATTACGTGCTAACAAGAAATGCCACTGAGTTACATTTAGTAGTGTTTAATTGGGCCGACGCGCCTTCCAATGGTCCGAAACACCTTTCATTGGGCCGACGCGCCTTTCATTGTGATTGGCCAGCAGGGAGGGGACCACAGTAGCGGCACACCATTGGCAAAACCCCACCAGGATTGTGGTGGGTGGACGGTCACCGATACACCTTCTCCCCTCAGCGTTTTGAGGTCCCAGAGTGAAATGGGAACAGACCCTGTGGTGCGGTTTCCATTTCGGCCTTTCTTTGTTTTACTCTGCCTCGTGTCAGATGAAAAGGGGCAGGGCTTGACGCAGAGTAGGAACCCAGGCCACACGAGTGTATACGTCAGAATTCTGGCGGTGAACTGTTCTTATACCCACAGCTGAAGTGGTCTGTTTGCATAGTTTGCTTGCATAGCTGTGTGCGTCAGCTCAGTGGAATACAGGGCTTTCACTCCATTGTGTGTTTGTTAGTGGGGCTGTGCTATTTCGATCCAAGTTAATGTACACACGTTTGCTAAATGTGTTGGTTTAATGGAAATGTTCATAAAGAGTCAAGTGGTCCGCCTGACCGTGTACCCTGGTGGCTTCGCTGTTCTCCCTGGTCGCGATGCCCACAGCGGAGGTATTTATATGGCATGGCGCCCCACTCTGGCTCCTCGTGAGCTGAGTGGGCTGGTCCCATTGATATCGCTTGCGCGGGATCTATAAGATTCCCCAGGTCCTTGTTTATGAGGCGCGTCTCGGTGTGAAAGTTGTCAAAGGGAGTTTTTCGTGTGTGGGGGAACTGAGGGGAGGGCCGCTTATTTAAGAACGGTCCAGTCCATTTCAGCGTTTGCCCATGGTTTTGAGAGTAATGGTAACCTGTAGCCACCATGGACACTTGGGAATAACATTTGTAAGCACGCCCACACGTAGGCCTGATTACCCATGTGTATTTCTGTATAAAGAGAGATAAGTATGTAAGGAAGTTGACTGACTGTGACCTTAACACACCTGACTGGCTGCTTAAGGCAGAGAAGACCCCACAAAATCCACCTTGGTATTTATCCCTTCATTCAATCCCTCACCGATTCCCTTCATATCGGCGCAGGGTCAGATGGAAAGCTCACGCAGAATGTATGGAGTGGCAGATTACTACATTCCCATGGTTTGTTTATGCCTGCTGATTGGGTTTCCCCGGTAACCAATGGAGACCGACCAATCCCGTACTCTTTCTCTCAGAATGTATCCTCTCCGTTTCTTTTCTTTCTTTTTATTTTTGAAAAACTTGTTAATTTCCTCTGGGCCCCCAGGGGGGACACTCGGGAGACCGCCGGGAGCCGACCTCAGCCCACAATCCGGTTCCCTTTGTGGGGGGTCGTGTGACCACCGGCGCCGTAGCAGAGAGGACCAGTTGTGCTGAGAAAGCACTCTGAGTTTCGTGAGGCTGTAGGCCGCGCTGTTGAAGTCCCGCCAAGCCGAACCAAAATGCTCCGTAAAGGGGGGGGAAAAGAGCAGCCTGCTTTCTTACTTCGTCATGCTCCTGCTCGGAGGTTCTGGCACATTGACAAACCAAGTTGTTTGGTGCTTGCTGCAGAAACCCCTTTTTTTTTTCTCTTTCTCTCTCTCTCTCTCCTTCAACTGTAGATGCAGGGGCGGATTTCCTGTACTGTTAGAGAGAGATCTGATGTAACTTCTCCTTACTTCGCCCCAAACTGCGCTGTCATCTTGTCAGTTCGGTTAGCTTGCCTGCGTCTGTCGTTCGGCGGTTCAGTGTTTTGGTTAATGATGGGCGTGCCCGTGAGGACTTGAAATGGTTTAGCGCAGTGCTCCCGCACGCGCGCGTTGCTGTAAGGCCTCTCTCTTTCTCTCCGTGCCACGCAGGTGCTGAGGCAGGTGCACCCCAAACTGTCGTCCAAGGAGGATGCCCTGCAGTACATCGAGGAGCTGATCCTGCTGTTACTCAGCATGCTCTGCCAGGCTCAGCCCCGCACCGTGCAGGACGTGGAGGTGGGTCACGCCGGGGCCTCCCCACTGCGTCCCTGACCCTGTCCCCGTCCCCGTCTCCTCTGTCTCTGCAGAAAGCTCACCGAAATCCCAGTGCCTGTGCTTGTTTATGTTTGATCAGCCGCTATTCTTAAGGGTTTGCTGCTTTACAGTGTCCCTGTGTGTGGGTGGGCGTGTCGGCGTGTCACCCCAGGTGGGGTGTGTGGGCGTGCTGGCGCACGTGGGTTCTTGAGCGTGTGGGCGTGCCGGCGTGTGTGGGTGTGCCGGCGCGTGGTTGTGTGGGGGTGTGTGTGCGCGCGTGGGCGTGTGTGGGCGTGTGTGGGCGTGTGGGCATGTGGGCGTGTGGGCGTGTGTGGGTGTGCCGGCGTGTGGGCGTGTGGGTGTGTGTGGGTGTGTGGGCGTGTGGGCGCGCCGGCGCGTGTGGGCGTGTGGGTGTGCCGGCGTGTGGGTGTGCCGGCGCGTGTGGCCGTGTGGGCGTGCCGGCGTGTGGGCGCGTGTGGGCGTGTGGGTGGGTGTGCGTTTCTGTTTGCACGTGTGCATTGTCGTGGGCCCTGGGCTCCACATTCTGCTCCTCTGTGGTGCTTCAGCGGAGTGAGACCAGCGGAGTGAGTCAGGGTGGCAGTGGAGGCACGTAACCTTGGGAGTCCCGTCGGCTTTCTCCGGAGGTGCGATGCATTGCGGCGCCTCTCCCTTCTCTGTTCAGTCGCCAGTCTGCAGTTTCAGCCCTCCACCTACGATGGGTCACAGTAATAATGCTGTCTCTTATACAAGCGCAGTTAAAGATTCACGTGGCTCCGCTAAATAAATGTCAGGTCTGTCAACGTGTTGACAGCGGCCATGTTTTTCATCTCCCTTACTCATTACCTTTGCTTGCACCTATTATTGTCTGAGAGCATTTGATGTTAGACTTTTAGAAAGAGTACATTTAAAAAAAAAAAAATAATAATAATTTTATTTGCAAGAATTTGTAGTGCATGAGTAAGAAGGTTCCCCTGTGGTTAATGAGTTAAATCTGGAGTAAAGGGTTTACAATCGATACTCGCCCGTATGTCCTGCTCACAGAGTATGTCCTCGTCCTCTGACTCTGTGGTGTCTGTGATGTTTCTACGCCCACCGCGGACCCTGTGTCTACGTTTCTCCTTGATTCACATTGGACTCTTAGACGCCTGAGATCTTTCTTTTTTCTTTTTGTTACACTTCATCAATCATAAGTAAGGTGTAAATGTGGTATATATCATGTATTCTACCTGTTTTGTTTATTTTGTTATTCAGGAGCGTGTGCAGAAGAGTTTTCCTCACCCCATCGACAAGTGGGCCATTGCGGATGCTCAGGCGGCGATAGAAAAGAGGAAGAGGAGGAACCCTCTAGCACTGCCTGTGGATAAGATTCACCCTCTGCTCAAGGTTCTCTTCCGTTTATTATCAGTGTCATGCATTACTGTTGGCGCCCACTAGAGGGAGACACTACACTGTTTACCTTCGCTGTCACCCATAGCACTTGATTTTATTTTAATTTATTTTAAATTATCGGTGAGCTTATGACTGAACAATAAAAATATAGTTTTTTTTGTGTGTATCTTCCATTTTCGAATTAGTTCCTGTGATGAGTTATAATGAAATTAGGTTGTGTTCATATTCAAAGATGTTCATTTATTGTTCTATGTAATAATGACTAGTCATCTCTTCCCTAAGAAGTTTGTTTTTTTTCCCGTTTTTTTTCTCTCTGAACCTCCGATTACACCTGGAGGCTTCTATTCACCATTCTGTTCCTTAATGTTTCCCGTGATCCTCTTGGCTGTCTCGTAGGAGGTGCTAGGATACAAGGTCGACCACCAGGTGTCGGTTTACATCGTGGCCGTTCTGGAGTACATCTCCGCGGACATACTGAAACTGGCCGGGAACTACGTGCGGAACATCCGACACTACGAGATTTCCCAGCAGGACATCAAGGTTGCCATGTGTGCCGACAAGGTGAGCTGGTGTGTGAGAGGGGGCTTGTGGGAAGGGGATCAGGCGAGGGTGGTCGCGTGCCAGAGCTCCTCACGCCAGGCTTCAGGGCGCGTGCCGGAGCTCTGACCTGAGAAAGGTAGACGATGCAGGCTAAAGTGGGTTCTGGGGTGGTTCACCCGGGGGACTGTCACAAATTTACCCCAGCTTGACGCAGCGCGTTGTCAGTTGATCCAGCCCCTGGCAGGACGTTAATTATTAATTTGTCCCGGGGCTCGTGTGTCGACGGGCCCAGCTCGCCATTGACACTCCACCGTTATCGGCACAGCTGATCTCTGCTGCAGTGCCCCTTTTGTCCCCTGCCTGGGCCCTTCCGTTCCCTTCCTGTAGTTCTGCTGCTTTCTGGCACTCAAGACGCAGGGGTTTATTTACCCACAAGTTAGTAGTACTGCAAACGTTTAGTTGTTCAGCCCCTAACCTAAACAATATCAAATTATCCCCTCTACATAATGTAAAAGCCCTTATTAACTATTAATTATGATCTCTAGAGTAATAATTAACTGCAATGAGAACAATAATCAAATAATCATAAAGTTAGGGATAAAGTTATTTCCAAGTTTTCCAAGTAAAAACTTCCTGTGTACGTCCTATGGGTATTTCCATTAGTTTAGAACACCTTATTTAATGGGCACATACGAAAGTATTTTTATAATGTAAAGATTCCTTTTGACACCCCTTTGCCCTATATAATCCTTAGCATAATCAAGGGCATGTTACACTATGACAGCTGCCCTCGATGTATGAGAAGTGCTATCACTGTGGTTTTAATGTGGTCTCTTCCAGGTGCTGATGGACATGTTCCACCAGGACGAGGAGGACATCAGCGGCTTCCCCCTGATGGACGAGGAGCCCTCAGCGTCCGGCGAGCAGACCTACTATGACCTGGTCAAGAGCTTCATGGCTGACGTGCGGCAGTACCTGCGCGACCTCAACCTCATCATCAAGGTGTTCCGGGAGCCACTGGAGTCCAGCGGAAAACTCTTCTCCCACAACGTAGGTCCCGTGTGTCACCACGAGTTCCTATTGGTTATGAATAAGCTTTTGGGTCAGAATGATGTTGAAATGTAACATAGAGCCTTCAGTGTCTTTAGTTTTTCTGTCTGGGGATGCTGAGAAGAGATTAAAAACGAAGAGCTTTTCCTCTTACCCGGGGAACTGAGCGTTGACCTCTGTCTCCTGCTGCCCTCCAGGATGTGGAGAACATCTTCAGCCGCATCGTGGACATACATGAGCTGACGCTGAAGCTTCTGGGCCTCATCGAGGACACAGTGGAGATGACGCAGGAGGGCAGCCCTCACCCTCTGGTGGGCAGCTGCTTCGAGGACCTGGCGGAGGTGGGCGAACGCCCCCGCTTTTGATACATTTCTGAGAACTTCAAAAAACGTTTAAAAGAAATAAAAATATCCAGGGATTCTGACGCTGGAGCACTGTGCTGCATGGTCACTTGCCTATGGTGTGTCATCAGAATTCGCCCTGTCTGAAGCATTCCACTTTCCCAGAATCCTACTTTCTGGAGCTCCTCCATAGCTCTCCAGCCTTCCCACAGTCCTCCTGTAACACACCAACAGTCCCCAAAGCACACACCATTAATAATGCCGTATTACGTTTTGTAGATTGCAGGATGGTTGTCTTTGGGCAGGTTTCACTTTCCCGGTCTCTATGGGCATGCCTAGGTGACTTCTCCGTTGACTAAAGGCTGCAGTTGTTTGTTTGTTTTTTTCCATAGGAGCTTGCTTTTGATCCCTACGAGTCGTATGCTCAAGACATCCTGAGGACGGGGTTCCATGACCACTTCCTGAGCCAGCTGTCCAAGCCTGGTGCAGCCCTCTACCTGCAGGTGAGTCAGCAGCAGGACGCTTGTCCTCTCTTGACCCGCCATGAATCCTCCTGGGAAATGCTAGCACTCCCAGAATCCTCCTGCGACATTCCAGAGCTGCCAGAATCCCCTTGGAAATCCACATTCCCACGATGTTGCGCTTGTACCTGCGAGCGACCTTGTTGTGAGGCTCCGTTTCTCTGACTCTCAGTCCATAGGCGAAGGTTTCAGAGAAGCTGCCCAGTACGTCCTGCCCCGGCTTCTCCTCAACCCCGTTTACCACTGTCTGCACTACTTTGAGATCTTGAAGGTAAGGAGTCCTGCTTTTGATGGGGAAATAATGTTATTTGAGGCGCTAGGTGTCTTGTGAGATCAGGTTTGGGGTGCGAGTGTGTGGATGGCCTGCTGAGAGAACAAGTCCTGAAAAACGCGACTGAAACGAGATCTTTATACACTACGCGTTCGTTTTTACGTCACACCCAAGGTGACCTGTGCATCGCCCCCAACGTGGCCTGCATGAGGGGTGCCCTGTGGCATGCTGGTCCTGGCTTCACAGACCCCGCAGGGTTTCCTTTTCTCCTCCCCGGTAAACATCTGGCCTATTGCACATCTGGCCTATTGCACATCTGGCCTATTGCAGAGTCTGAGAGGAACACGGGCTCTATGTGGCAGTCGTGTCTGTTCATTTTATGCTGTATGAACATCACGGTCTGTGCTGAAAAGTGAAGCGGTGAAACCAAAGTGAGAGTTAATTGGATCGGTTAACACCGAACAGGGTCCTTACCTGGAGGGTTAAATGGTAATGCACTGATTTCCCCACGGGTAAGGACATCTGATTGTTTGTGGAAAGCCAGCGGGACGGCAGGGAATACAAACAACTCCAAATGACAGTTTGATTGGATTGTTTGGGCACTTAAGTGGCGACCATGGTTTCAGCACCTGTTATGGTTCAGTATCGAACCCCGGCGTCACCATTTAGCGTCGCCCGTCCCGCCGTGACGTTGTCTGTGACGCGGGGACCGCAGCAGTACGCTTCATCTCCACTTCCTCCCGCGCGGTTGGACGACACCAGGCTGCTTTGTTTGCTTGGTCCCAGGTGGTACATGCTTCCGTCACGTCTGCGTCCGTGGTCCTGTGTTTGTTTATGTATTTATTTGTTTCAGCTTATTTAACCTCGGCCGTAAGTACGCTCAACGAAACACTTGCTTTATATGGGGAAGAACAATTGAATCAATTACCATAGCTCTGAGCCTGTGCGCACGCTGTCAGAACAGGGCAGTCCCACTGCACCCTCATCAGGCACGGCCTTGTTCACCCAATGCGGCTGAGTAGCTACAGATCCTCGCAGGGATTAATTTGCGTGTGAAGTAGTGGTGAGTGGTTGTCACGGTTACTGCAACTTACTACAACTGCGTCCCACACACACACACACACACACACACACACACACACACACACACAGAGTTGCCGGGGTTCACTGCTCAGCTTGTGGAAGTTCCTGTGTGCGCAGTCCCCAATCCAACTGCACAGACGAGGCTGGTGTGAGAGTGAGCGAGATGCAGAGGAAATACTTTGGCTTCTTAAGAAGGCCTTTTCTTTAGCAGTAAAATCTTTACGAAATGGCTTTGGCCATTTTTGAGACGGCGGTGTGCGCGTGTGGGCAGAGACGGCGGTGTGCGCAGGTTATAATCTGGTTAGACCGCCAATTGTTACCGGCAGGGCTTCACTCTATAGCGCCTCCTATTGGCTTCCTGGGTGCCCGCAGGCTGGCAGTGCTGTCGAGAGGGAAGTGCTTCTCGTCCAATCGGCGCTGAACCTCTCATGCAGGCTGCGTTCGTTGTGTAAAAGAGGCGTGTGGCTCTTTAGTATTATTATATTATTTAGTATTACATGTGAGGAAGCTTATTGTACGTCCTCACCCTCCCTCTGTGTGTCGTTGGGGAGAAATTGGGGAGAAAATACTAAAATAAATAGCTATTCTTAATTAATTTTAAGGAAAACGGGAGAATAAATTTTTCTCTGGCAAGTACTCATGAGAAAGAAAAAAAATATTGCCTTTGTTTTAAGAGCCAGAATGTTTTCTGAACGTTTTAAGAGCATTGTGTCCACCTGAAAGCAGGACTCATGGAAAATGGTTATTGTGTCCACCTGAAAGCAGAACTCATGGAAAATGGTTCTCAGGATGCTGTGTCCACTGTAAAGTAGTCGGAGGGAGGGAGGGCGGAAGGGGAGGAAAAGGGGCACTCGGCAGTAATCCTCCTCATGAGGGAGGTTTTAGGTTCTCCTCCTACCCAGACCCATCTGACCTCCCATTTATATTTCTTTCTTTCTTTCTTTCTTTGTGTGTCGTGCTTCTATCTCCACCCCTCCCCCATTTCACAGCAACTAGAGGAAAAGAGTGAGGATGAGGAAGATAAGGAGTGCCTGAAGCAGGCCATCACCGCCCTGCTGAACCTGCAGAGCAGCATGGAGAGGATCTGCTCCAAGAGCCTGGCCAAGAGGCGCTTGAGGTAGGCCGGGCCGGGCCCCACTTGCTGACCGCACTTCACCGCACTCCTTCGCTTCCCCCTGACCTCTCTGTGATCGTTAGCGTTGTTCCCTGTTGCTCCTCCTTTAACCCTCTCTCGGCGGTGGCGGGGGGGGTGGGGGTGGGCCGGGCCGTGAGAGAGGGAGGTCCCGACAGGATGCTGGCCACTCTGGGCACCTATTGTTATCCATAGGTTTGAAAGAAAGAAAAAAAACAGAGAGAGAGACGCCCTTGAGTTGCGGTTAGGATACGTGTATTTGCAGTCCAGTTTTTCCTTCTCTCTCTTCTGTTGATGACTTATTTTTATTTGTAAAAATATTTTTAATTCTAATTTTTTCTTCAGAAAGGAGGCAGAGAGTTTTGAGTATGAGGACGTAGGATAGTACTCCAGTTTCTGGTCGCTGTCATTTTTCTGTCACTTTTTTTGCTTATTTTATGGGGAAAGGATGGCTTATTTTACGGTATGTTTACTTTGTTCTGTTGGCTGGGATGAAGTGCGGGATTGAGCGCGTTCGAATGTTCGAAGTGTCAGTGGGGAACCGGTCAAGAAAACCTCTGTCGAGTAAAGAGCCTTTATTGTGTATAGAACTATCATTGGTATTAAATTAGCATTTAATTGCTAAATCTAAACAGTCACACACAAAACACTCCTTTGGAGTATGATGGTTCTGTCTGTAAACCTGCATTGGCTACTGACGTTCGTAAGCTGTTGTTTTAGATGTCGGTTCTGCTGGGCGACTGGGATTTTCGCCTAGCGTGCGGAGTAACAGCGCAGTCCTTCTCACGTATTCAATCCTGGTGAATCCAGGGGTGGAGAGAAGTCTGGGAGACTCAGGCTGTGCATTGAGGTGCTGGTGTATGAAGAGAAAAGCGTTCAGATCCTGGCAGGGCAAGGGCAAGGGAAACTGATCCAGAGTTGAGTGAAAACAGTAAGCCGCTTTCCTGGTGTTAACACGTAGTGTAATTTAGATTCATCTATTTATTTATTTATTTATTTTTTTTTTTTTTTGACGTAACGTGAATCGTGAAGTGTTAGAGGTTACGTGATTCCTTTTCGGCTTGATCTACATGTGTAACCTAAACAGATCTTGAGATCACACTAACTGGGGGTTCAGCTGGTGAGGCGACGAGGCTCTTGCAAGCTTCTGTGAGCTTTACGAAATGGACTCCAAGCAGTAGAGCGTCGCTTCCCTTCTACGTCCTTGTCTGTATCCCTTCTCTCTGAAATCTGTCCTCGCTCTGCCGCTGTTCCGCGCTTGTGCTGTTGGTGGCGTGATGAATGCCTGACTTACGCCCCCCACCCCCCGCCCCTCCATGTCTCTCCCCCACGCCCAGCGAGTCGGCCTGCCGCTTCTACAGCCAGCAAATGAAGGGCAAGCACTTAGCCATCAAGAAGATGAACGAGATCCAGAGGAACATCGACGGATGGGAGGGCAAGGACATCGGCCAGTGTTGCAACGAGTTCATCATGGAGGGCACGCTGACGCGGGTGGGCGCCAAGCACGAGCGCCACATCTTCCTGTTCGACGGGCTGATGGTCTGCTGCAAGTCCAACCACGGGCAGCCGCGCCTGCCCGGCGTCGGCGCCGCTGAGTACCGGCTGAAAGAGAAGTTCCTCATGCGCAAGGTGCAGATCAGCGACCGGGACGACGCCGGCGAGTGCCGGCACGCCTTCGAGGTCACGCCCAAGGACGGCAGCAGCGTGGTGTTTGCCGCCAAGTCGGCGGAGGAGAAGAGCAGCTGGATGGCGGCGCTGATCTCGCTGCAGTACCGCTCCACGCTGGAGCGCATGCTGGACCTGGCCGCTCTGCAGGAGGAGAAGGAAGACCAGATGCGCCTGCCGGGGCCCGAGTCCTACCGCTTCGCCGAGCCCGACTCGGAGGAGAACGTGGTCTTCGAGGAGAACGTGCAGTCCAAGTCGGGTATTCCCATCATCAAGGCCGGCACAGTGCTGAAGCTCATCGAGCGACTCACCTACCACATGTATGCAGGTGAGAACGGCGGCCGGGAGGGAGGTTCTTTAGCGCAAGAACACAAGCTCTGCAGTTCTGAGAGCCATGACAGTCAGCATATTCCAGAGAGGTCCTTCCTTTATAGGATGCGAACCATCTCCACAGGAGATTTTCACTGGGCCGTTAACCGTTGACTACTCAACAGGAATCTTTTTCCTGTTTTGCGTCTTTTGCTCTGTTGGCCATGGGTAAAGGTGTTCCAGACGCAGGCTTTTTAGGTTCTCTCAGAACTTTTTGGACAAAGTGGTGGTGCTGAAGATTAAGCGTCCATTAAAACGTAGAGTTCCATCAACGTATCATGAAAAGCCTGGCCCTCTCCTGCCACCTGTGTTAATTAGCTTGTTAGCATGGACTTTCCTGCCACCTGCATCAATTAGCTTGTTAGCATGGACTTTCCAGGAGAGGCGCCGTGAAATGCTCGCAGTTCAGTCCGCATAATCTCGCCGTTTAATCCGGCCTTAATACCAAGGCCATGAAGGGGGCCAGTGTATGCTTCACCTCCCCAGCGTCAGAATCACTAAGCCCTTGCTGAAGTAATTCGGCTTGTTTTGGAAGTTTCTGAAGAACTGGCCTTGTGTGTCCGCAGTAGGGATTGAGTGATGAAACTCCTGCTGAGTCAGCTGTGTTAAGGCTTGGGTTTATTTTATGTGGGGGTTGGGCTGATGGTGGTGAGGGAAGTTTGTTGGAACTTTCCCTGGGCTTTTCCTTACCAGAAATGAGGATAATATCCAATTAGTCTTCTCGTTGCACCCATTCCAGTTTTAGTTGGGTGTTCCTCTGATGAGAAACCACATGAGAACCACAGGAGATTGAATTCCTTTGGTGGGCGTTGCTGTGTGGACTTACATTCACATGCCCCTATGTGAAATGTATTTTTTTAAAGAGGCCTTTATTGTCCAGTGGCCCCTGACTGCTGATCCCTTAAATAAATGAAAGGAAGCCACCCTCTTCAGGAAAATGAATTGTACAACTATTTTGGTTCAAAAGGGGAAAAAGGTGCTTCCTGTTCATTCTCTGCGCCCCCTGCAGGCTGCAGTCAGACGGTTGAAGCTCGTCTGTCCAACAATGCCACTCTGTGTTTGAGTTCGTGGGAGGTCATAGCTGCAGACAACATGGGCTTGAGAATCTGTTTGACCAAAGCTCAAAAATAAATCACTTGTTTGTGAGCTTTTGGACATTTGGTCTTTTGTTTTTCTGTGTGTATGTGTGTAAGAGCGATTCTTTTTGTGTTTCAGTTTGTGTCACTCTATGTGCTGTGTGTGTGTGTGTGTGTGTGTGTGTGTGTGTGACTGCACGTATGTGAACATGTCTGAGATGGCATGTCTGTTGTTGTGCTGCTGCTGAGAGGTGTTGGAAAAGCTTGGTGCGTCAGAGCAGCTTCTGTTTCCTCTCTGAAATAATTCCAGGCTGATTGTTAGTAAATCCGCTCTGAGCCGGCTATTGTTCCCCTGTGGCCCCAGGCAAAGGCCCAGCGCAGATAGGAGCATGCAAACAGACCTGCTCGACCCGGCCTGCCCCACACTCACTCACTCACTGACATGCACACACACACAATCTTACTGACATGTATATATACACACATACACTCTCACTCACACACACACACACACACACACGAAACACCCTTACTGACATACATGCACACCCACACTCACTTACACACACATATTTTCATATGCCCACACACACTCACTCGCTCACTGACATATTCATGCACGCGCGCACACACTTAATGACATAGACAGGTGCTTTACACTTAATGGAAACCATAAGCCTTTGTTTGTTTGCTTTTCAGATCCGAATTTTGTGAGGACATTTCTGACAACATATCGGTCGTTTTGCAAACCACAGGAGCTGCTGGGTCTTCTGATGGAGCGGTGAGTGGACTTGGAGGGGGGCAGTGCATTGTGGGTAACTGAGCTGAGGAAGCCAGCCAGACCAGCCCCGTAATTGGGGTTTTTTCTCCTGTGGCAGTGCTTGGCCGCCTTGTTAGGAAAACAAAGTAGTTTCTGAGGTCTCACCCCAGATTTCTCGCCCCAGGTTCAGGATCCCGGAACCCAAGCCCACAGAGGCTGACCAGATGGCCATCGAGAATGGAGACCAGCCAATCAGTGCCGAACTGAAACGCTTTCGAAAGGAATACGTCCAGCCCGTCCAGCTCAGGTACAACCCCTTAATGTGCCGCAGTAATGAGCTGCAAATGTGTTCCAAGAGACAATTCTGATTCCTTTTAAAATTTTAAAAGCTTAATTGGCATAACCGAAGTAATCATGTGTTGCTGACGAATTTAGTACGTAGGTGCAAGAAACGGGACGCCGTACGTCGAGTTAAAATAAAGTAACCAAAACTGTAGTGACTCTTTCTTTCCTCCTGCCTCACTGCAGGGTCCTAAATGTGTGCCGTCACTGGGTGGAGCACCATTTCTATGACTTTGAGCGAGACAGCGAACTTCTAAGGCAGTTGGAGGATTTCATTGGGCTGGTCCGAGGTACGCCATAATGTGTCAATATAATTCCCTGGAGGGAGACGACCTCCAGTGGGTGCGCGAGCTGGCAATCGGGGGAACATTTCTGACTTGCAGTCGGGGAACGTTTGCTGGATGACGTCAACGGACCACTGCACCAAGCCAGAGCTCAGCCTGCTCACCACCATTCATTATGGTCCCTTTCCCCTTCAGAGACTCCATGTCATCGTATTTCAATTGTAATCTATGTTTCCAGGACACTCCTCCTATGGCGGCCCTGTGTTTTAAATTTGCAGCTCCTTGTTGTTTTCTCCCTAGGCAAGGCGATGAGGAAGTGGGTGGAGTCCATCACCAAGATCATCCAGAGGAAGAAGCAGGTTCAGGCCAACGGCCCCAGCCACAACATCACCTTCGAGAGCCCGCCGCCACCCATAGAGTGGCACATCAGCAAGCCGGGCCAGACCGAGCTCTTCGACCTCATGACCCTTCACCCCATTGAGATCGCCCGCCAGCTCACGTTGCTGGAGTCGGACTTCTACAGGTTGGCACCGCCTTCGCCAAACCCTCTCCCCGTCCCCCTCACCCAGCGGGATCCTGCCAATCTTTTAGGTTTTGTCTGCTTTAGGAGAACCTCCAAGCAGAGCCGGGGGAAAAAATGGTTTCTAAAATTAAGCATTTTCAGTTTCTTTTATCGGTGTCTCATCC
This sequence comes from Hiodon alosoides, assembly GCA_025775065.1. NCBI lineage: Eukaryota > Metazoa > Chordata > Actinopteri > Hiodontiformes > Hiodontidae > Hiodon > Hiodon alosoides. The sequence goes on from JAOYSI010059419.1 coordinate 19,217, forward strand.
CTGTGGGTTTACCGTCAGGCCTAGAGTAGCACAGCTGTGTCAGTGTCTCTGAGACATGTAGACAGGAAGGCCTGTTTAGTGGAAATACTTTAATACGTACCATCACAATGCTGTGAATGACTCCATGCCACCCCCATCCACGTGACTGGACTCTGTTCCTCTCCTCTCTTCACATTAGAAAGTGGCACTTAAATGAACGAAACAGCTTGTGATCTCTGACCTTGCTCCTGCCCCCGTGTCACACAGGGCCGTACAGCCGTCGGAGCTGGTGGGCAGCGTCTGGACCAGGGAGGATAAGGAGATCAACTCGCCCAACCTTCTGCGGATGATCCGACACACCACCAACCTCACGCTCTGGTTTGAGAAGTGAGGCCTCGTCTCTCTCCCTGAGTGACATCGGGTTAAATCTGCAGTCCACAGATGTGTTACACCTCAGGGTTCAGTGAATGAGACCTCAGTCCTGTGTTCTGACCTCCCCCCTCCAACACCGCTGCCTTTCGCAATGCCCACACAAGTTGCAGTAGAGTTTAGCTTCAACCAAGGGGCAGCAGTGTGTTAATAGTCCTTTAGTCACTCACTAATGGAGGCCTTTTTGGTTTTTGTTTTTAAATTTTGGAAGTGATAACTTGTTGGCGATGCTGTCTTTGGCAGGTGAAAGCCGCAAGCCTGGATGTTGAGTTGATCATTCTGTCCCACCTGCTGCAGGTGCATCGTGGAGACGGAGAACCTAGAGGAGCGGGCAGCCGTGGTAGTGCGGATCATTGAGATCCTCCAGGTTTTTCAGGAGCTCAACAACTTCAACGGCGTTTTGGAGGTGGTCAGCGCCATGAATTCCTCCCCTGTCTACCGACTGGACCACACCTTCGAGGTAGGGCTGGCTCTGCCTGTGTTGCTTTCTGGTTTCCTCACTGTCTCTGGATGTTGTTTTGTATTCTGGCATGAGAACTGAGAATCCAAATCTGAAGGTCTTTCTGGGAGGCTAGGCATGGAGATGGGATAGATGACTTTGATATTGTAGGAGAATGGAACTTGCCTGTCTTTTGATTTAGGGTTGAGTTCCAAGTCAGTTTTGTTGGATTTAAATGAGAAAGAGTGCCGCCCAATGCCTGAAAACTAAGAGGGTTATTTATCATTATTAACACCCTTCCGTCCTCCTTGATCTCCTCCAGCAAATCCCGAGCCGACAGCGAAAGATCCTGGAGGAGGCCCACGAGCTGAGCGAGGACCACTACAAAAAATATCTGGCAAAACTCAGGTCTATCAACCCACCCTGCGTGCCTTTCTTTGGTACGTCCCACCTACCCTCGCCACCCCCTATGTAACCTGATAAGCACCTGTTATATTCGTCAAACGAAGACTGAGCGATTGACTCTTCCCTCCCTCCCTGCTTGGTTAGGAATCTACCTAACTAACATCCTGAAAACGGAGGAGGGCAACCCCGACTTCCTGAAGCGGCATGGCAAGGACCTGATCAACTTCAGCAAGCGGCGGAAAGTGGCGGAGATCACCGGGGAGATCCAGCAGTACCAGAACCAGCCCTACTGCTTACGGGTGGAGAACGACATCCGGGTGAGTGGACTTTGGAGGAAGAGCGTGCGAAACCCCGCTGGGGGTGTGCGCCGTTTAGGCCAATGATGTCCACTCCTCCAGCTGTCACAGGTCTTCCATCTTCTCTGTTTATAGTAATCCTCTAAGTGTTTTTGTTTGTTCTCCCTCCCCTTCGAAACACAGAAATTCTTTGAGAACTTGAACCCCATGGAGGACAAGCTGGAGAAGGAGTTTGCAGATTACCTGTTCAACAAGTCTCTGGAGATCGAGCCTCGGAATGCCAGGTCCCTGCCCCGATTCGTAAGTGCCTCTCCCCGTGACGCATCCTCTTCTGTGTCCGCTTGGGAGTCGATGTCAGTAATGACACCTGTCTATGTTTTTCGCCCTGACGCAAGTAGGAGCTAGGTTGGGATATGGGTGATTATATGTATGGCGTAACTATGGTGATAACAGGAAATCCTCTAAGAACAGTATTATAAAAGCTGTCTGAGTCAGGGAGGGGATGAGGAAATCTGACAACTGCTTTCTCTCCCCACAGACCAAGAAGTACAGCTGCCCCCTAAAGTCCCCGGGCGTGCGCCCGTCTGCAGTGCGGCCCGGCACCATGCGCCACCCCACGCCCCTGCAGAGCGAGCCACGGAAGATCAGTTACAGCCGTATCCCAGACAGCGAGACGGAGAGCGCCGCCTCCGCCCCCAATTCGCCCCGCACACCGCTCACACCACCGCCCGCCTCTGGGGCCTCCAGCACCACGGACATCTGCAGCGTCTTCGACTCCCCCCAAGGGCCTTCCAGCCCCTTCCACTCCAGTGGGTCCTTGCGCACTCGCACACCTGCACACTCTCTCTCAGAGCACACCTGCACACACTCTCTCTCTCAACGCACACCTGCACACACTCTCTCTCTCAACGCACACCTCCACACACTCTCTCTCTCAACGCACACCTGCACACTCTTTCTCAACGCACACTCACAACACACACCTGCACACACACAACACACAAACTCACTCATTCACAGATGCACTTGTAACACACCTGCACACTCTCTCTCTCTCGGCACACCTGCACTCTCTCTCTCAAGGCACACCTGCACACTCTCTCTCAAGGCACACCTGCACACTCTCTCACAACGCACACCTGCACACACACAACACACAAACTCAGTCATTCACAGATGCACTCGTAGCACACCTGGACACACTCTCTCAACGCACACCTGCACACTCACTCTCTCTCAACACACACTCATAACACACACCTGCAAACTCATAACACACAAACTCACTCATTCACAGATGCACTCGTAACACACCTGCACACACGCTCATTATACACAAACTCAGTCATTCAGACACACTCATAACACACACCTGCACACACACACCTGCACACACACTCCTAACGCACACACTCACTCATTCACGGACACACTCATAACATGCACTCATGCAGTCCCTGACACACAAAACGCACGCATTCACTGAAACGCTGATAACATTCACTCACTGACGCTCACACAAAACGCACACATTCACAGACACAGATCTAATCCCCCCAGACTCTCCAGACAAACCAAACCCCTCCCTTCCAGAGCAAGCTGACTTGAATACTCATCCTTACTAACCAACTCCCCCCTTTTATTTTTGGCTTTCGTTTACATCGAGCATGTGTTCCTGTTTCCCAGTACGGACCAAAAGTGTGCCACTTCACACCAGTGCCGAAGAAGGGCTGTTTTTATAGCATGTGCTGAACACAGTTCAAACGATTACACATTAACGTTACAGATATGAACTCCAGGCTGAATGACCTTAACTAGAACCAGGGCTTCAATTGCCAGCGCGTTTTTCCCCTGTCCCCATGTCAATCTGAATGTCGTTAATACATTTTAATGAAATAGCAAAAGTTTCAGTTCTTTTCCATACAATGAAGGAAATGTTGGGTAAAACGGCATGTTCGTTAAAGGTCATTACCAATGGGTGTGCCAAGGAGCGAAGTGGGGGTAAGACTTTGCTCCAGACTGCTCCGGCTAAATTGCAACCCTGACTAGAACTAACCCGGGGCCTTGGTCCTTGAAGTAACCCTACTTTCTTCACTTCCTTTCGGGACATGAAGTCTTCACAGATGGACTCCCAAATCTTTGGTACCCCATGACTGTACACGTCCCTCCCCCACCTGCAACAACTTTGCTGCAACATTTGAGCTGCCACCAGCCAGGCGCAGGCCTGCTCCACTTGGAAATGCTGTCCCCCTGGCCTGCACCTCCTCTCAGCTCCTCTCCTCTCCTCTCTCCTCTCCTCCTCACAGACGGTGAACCCATCTTCGTCCCGGTCTCACTGCCGCACGGCCCACGTTAGTATGAGCTCGTCCTCCTCTTCCTCGACCCGCCCCGCCTCGCCTCACGTGCATGCGCCCAACCCCACTCTTCATCATCGATTCCCATAACGCGCCCTCCTAACATCTGAACCCATCCTCATGGCAATCCGCTCTCCCTCTGTTCCTCCGCTGTCCGATCTTCTGATCGAAAAGCCTTCAACCCGCCCTTAGTTCGGTTTCTGGAGAGCGGCGACCACCGTCCCCACCCATAGCCGTGTTAGCTGTCAGTCATGGCGCGTCACGCTGTCACCTGCGCACGCACACAGCCAGTGGAGGCTGTTTTATGTCTGTCTGAGCTCCTTTCATCGTTCCCTCATGCGCAACACACTGGCAGAGCCTGGAAGCCAGCCAGCTGGCTGTCACACCCGGGCAGGTGGCTCCTGTGCTGTGTCGTTACGCTAACCTTTGTGCTGATGGTCGCTTTCTTGTGTTTGGTTTGGGGTGCCTTTGAAAAGTCAGTGCTCTCCAAAAGCACTCTCCAGTGTCTTTCCCCGCAGGCATTCACTGGTGATTGTTGCCCTGGTCTAGGATCAGTGTTATTGAGAGAACTGAACGGGATTGTGGAACAGGTCCTAGGAGGTTGACTACTCTCCTTCATCTCGCCTAGGATCCTTCTCCGTCTCCTCCATGGCAAGCTTCAACAAGAGCACGGAGGAAGCACCCGTTCCCCCGCCAGTGCCCCCCCGCAGACGCCCCGAGTCCGCCCCCGCCGAATCCTCACCTTCTAAGGTGAGTTTACCGACCACTGTGCTGCCTCTCAAACTTGGAATCCCCAGTGAGATCATTTCTAATCCATACAAGTAGGGCGGACAGTAAGAAAAAATAATCTCTACTAGTTTCAGGAAATCCAGTGGATATTATGCAAGTAAGTCCGCAGTTTCAGAACCTGCAGTGGGTTTTGTGCTTGCTACTGTAGTTTAGTATAGATCCCTGCGTTTTTTAAGGGCACTTTAGGGCGTCATCAATTTGTAGAATTTTTGTAGAATCAATTTTGTTTAGAATCTATGCTTGTGATATATATA
>JAOYSI010059430.1:0-15683 GCA_025775065.1 Hiodon alosoides
TTTCCTCTAAGCTCTCCTTCCCTCTAACACTCTGGGAATAAACCTGTTTCTGTTTACACATAGATATGAAAGAACCATGGCTGGATCAGCATAACTGAATTCCAGGAGTTTGTATATAACTAGTGCAATACATTTTAGATGCATTGATACTTGAAAAGTAAACAGATTGGTCATATACATGAGCAGATAATCTGCATCGTCACTCCAAAGAGCTACAGCCCAGTACACAGTTATGTTTGTCTTGCTAACTTATTAATGTAGTTGTCACTCAGAGCCTTTTCTGAATGAACTTGACAGGCTTGATTCATGGAAGTTAGCACTCAAGAACTATTAAATATTTTTGAAAGGTTCTTTACCACGGTTCAATTATTTTATTCAAAATGTCTTTGTTTTCTCTTTTGAAACTTGAATTGGCTATAATTAGTATTATATTTCTATAATTTGTGTAAAAAATACAGTTTGACAAAATAGACGAGCCTCTAAGTATCAAAACTATAAAAATAATATCCTTTTACTTTATTGTCATAATATTATTTCAGACTGTGTGTTTAAATCCATTATTTTATCTAGTCCATGCCCAAAGAACTCAAATAGTGTTGGCGGTAGTATAATGTTAAGACATTTTCACCTTTATAGTATAATGACAGTTTTGCTTATTTGCTTAAATATCTGAAAGAATATGACTTGTGCATGGAGACAACACGTGATGGTATCTTAACCACATATCGTGTTGTTTGCTGTATTGTCAAGGCAATTTCTGACTGCAATATACGTTACAGTCATACTAAACTCTTCGTGTAGGTGGACAATAAACAACATTGAGTTAGTATTCAGTGTAAATAAACTCAGAGCTTTGGTTGACGATATGGTTAATTTGCATCAGTGAGTGTAGCAAGCGCTAACAATAAACGCTCTTCTTGCCCTTATACATGGGGATTAAGGTGCGCAGATTGCATGCTGGCCTGGCTAAGATCTCCTCTGGTACACTGCTTAGTGTGGACACACTACGCATGGCAGCAGTTGCATTTATGTGTGCAGCTGGCCAAGGGACCGGAGCCCCAATGTGCCACTAGCTTAGAACTGCCGCTAGAACTTCCACTGCCGCTTGCAGTCTGAGCAGCTCTTTATGTTTATTCTTTATTCTTGTGCAGCCACAGCCTTCTTAAGGAACTGCAAATATATTACCCATCTGTTTGTTTGCTGATAAATATAGTGTTTTCTATATTTTTGATCCAAGGTCCTAACAAAAATGTGTCACGCTTTAAACAAAGTGGTAGGCCTTTACCGAAAGCAAAGACCCACTGTTATCGGTCTGTGATTGTGTGTGCCTTCTCTGATAGTCAGACGTTATACCAGGCATTGTGGAAGCAATCCATAAATCAAAAATCATGTTTGCTGCACCAAGGAATTTTGGATTCCTCACTTGGAATAGCATTTTCTTTCTGTTACACAAAATAGGTTTTTCAAAAGTATTTTCAGATTTACTGAATTGAATAGGGTCAATTTAATCTTAGACTCATGACCCAGTATCAAGGAAATGGGTCCTGGGATTTAGGAAGAGGAAAACGTATTTAAATGGATTCCTGTAAGCTTGTTCATTGAAATAGTTAACCGTTTTCATTCAGTGGTAGGATAGTCCTGCAGAAATATTAATGGTTGTTTCACTATTAATTTGTCAAGTGTATTAATTATCACTGGATTTATTTAGGCTTTGTGGGGGAAGGTATTTAAGGCACCGTAGCTGAATGTAGCAGCTGTTTGAAAGGATAATAGGTTCTTTACTCAATCTTTTTGAAGATGAATTACTCTTTAAATTACTCTTTACTATTTAACATCCAGAATATATGGTAATGTATCATGAAAATTACAGTAGTGAACAATATAGGAATTGGAAGAAGCCTGTGAAATTGCTGGTGTGATTGACATGCTAGATTAGAAAGGTCAACAGGTGTTTTGTTTCGTTAGACAGCACGGAAATGATTGCATTATGTATCAATCATCAATCAGCATGTGACAGGGGCATACTCAGGACGATCTGTTCATTTCTTCAAAATAAACGAACTGCAATTAAAACATGTTTTTTTTTCTTCTTTTGAAGACATCTGATTTGTGTGCGTTTTTTTTTTACATTTTGAGAGTTGTCAGTCTGGAACGATAAAACAAGCACAGAGAGTTCTCTCCCCCGTGTGTCAAAGCTGAATGTGTCAATCAATGAGGTGAGGGCGTGCGTAGAGAATACCAAATGAGACGAAGACGCTGTCATGTAAGGGTGAATGCAGAGGACGCGAACCCTGAGCAATGGGAAATATACTCCCCCTTCCCATATTTAATGAGCCTTCCCACATCATTGAAATGTCTTTTTTTCTCTCCCTCATGTCACTAGCAATGCTTTTAACAAGTCAACAATAATAATAATTAATCACAGCATGAGTTTGTTCACCACTCCGTCTCAAGTGGGAATGAAAAATGCATGGACTGTGCAGTCATGAGAGAAGGAAGAGGTCTGGGAGTTTGTTAATAATTACGTCCTGGTTGAATCTGAACAGGGCAAATTTAAGTGATACTCCACCTCTTACAGGGTGTTCACATGTATCGTTATAAGGATTGTATTCTTAACATGCACACAGATTGCTGACTGACAGGCTGGATCAGCTGCTGGAGCAGTGAGCTGGGTGTGCTGTTTCAGGATAATGATGTCCTATTTTACGCTCCATCGTTCACCTTTTTTGCATGTTGCTTTTTTGTTGGGCTTGTGTTTTGCCCAGTAGATGGGCACGGCTGCGAACCTAGCTCATTTCTGTGGCTTTTTAATGGATATCTGCACCATATAATTGTAATGTCTGCAAGATCTAGCTTTCTTTAACCCAGACAGTGATTTCCACGCGCAAATCCGTTCCATCTGCCAATAACCAGTACGGCAACAAATGTCAAGGAAGATGTTTAATTGTTAATTCTCTACAACCACGGGTCATATGTGCATGCTGTGAATTCACAAAGAAGATAGTTCTGATTGCCAGCTTTTTGAACTACTGTCTAGTTTCATATCTGCGGAGCAGCAAAATTGCATGTGTAAATATGAATTTCAAAGACTAGTGGAGCACAATGCTATGCAATTATTCTTCTCCTTTCTGCTGCCTTGTGCCAGTGAACACATTTTAAAAAAAAAGAGGCTCCTACCAGATGAAATGACAAAATGCATAACGGTTATCCCGAAAGGGCCAGAGAACGAGAAAAGGTCTATTGAATAAACGTTGCGTGTTTTTTAGTCAATAAGCAGAGTTTAAAACAGAAAAAGAAGAAATTAAAAAAAAAATGTTTTAAAAATACAAAGCTAGCTTTTACATTTATTGCATTGCATTTATCTGGTTAGCATACCGGAAAGGAAGGAGGGGGTTCTGGGTGGGGGAGGGGGAGGGTGAGGGGGAGCGATGTGTGGGACAATTGACTTGCAGAGGATGGCTTCAGGTTTCACACAGTTCATTGGTCTTGAGTCGTCACATATTGTCAAAAACATATTGACGTGTTAGCCTGCCTTCATTTAGTCAGGCCGGCCGCTGGCCCGAAAGCGTGTCCCTGAGAGCGTCAGCGTTCAGACTGCAGGATGCTGTGACCAGGCGGGGTCCGTTCCCTGCCACCCTGGTGGCTCGCAGCGAAGGAAGCGGAGGAATAAACAATGAGGAATACATGAATACAAATCAGGAACAGGGATGCAGGTGGCCTGAAATGAATACACAACCCTGGGACGTTGGCCCTGCACAGCTGTATTTGTGTAGGTGGTTCCTAGATGAGGACTGAGTGCATGACGGCTCCCTGTGAAACCCCTCCAGGGGCAAGAGGCAGGATCTGGGATACGGGCAAACAAAGAGACACATCAGCCTGGTTCACCTGGCAAAATATCAACGACAGGACGGCAGTGGGACAAAGCCCTGGGGATGTGCAGAAACGCACTGCAGTGACAGTAGCTGCAATGGCTCCGTGGTAATGTCCACTCTGTCTTTGATTGCCATGTCTGTGACCCCCTTCACACCTCCGGGCCTCGTCTGCTTCCCTCAATGCAGCGATGAGATTTTCGCCCCAGAGTAGTGCTGTTAACAACACTGTTGAAAAGGACTAATCCCCATTAGTCATTTTTAAGCTCATTCTTTTAGATAATCCATGTCAACATGTAATTTGTGTTATTTGAACGTTTTTCGTGCTATATTTAACGATGCTTTTTGGAACTGTCACACTTGCCACCTGCCATTCTGCAATTCAGTTGTGCAAACGTCTAGGACATCTTAGACATGCATCAAAGTTACAAGCTTCAACTATTTATTCCAAGGTTCTACTCAAAGGCTTATTTGAAAAGGAAAGACTAAGATGTCCAGATGAGTCTTTCAGTATATGAAAAGGCCCCTACAAAGCCTTCTTTGAAAGTTTCATTGAAGCTATTTTTTTAAATATTAGAAAAGAAAAACAAGCAATCTAGAACATCTTTTCTGTTGATCTCGGTCCTCGAAGAAGCATGGAACGGCAATTCACGAGAAGTTATTATTTATTATTGTCCATGGCTAGATTTAGTTTGATCCATTAGAAGAGTTTCAGCCGAGAAGATGATCAAACTGGACCATCTAGAGGAAGTAAAAGTCATAACAAGGTTTCCGTAGGTGAACCTGTGGAAGGATCATCCACACAGAAAAATACAGAAAACAAATTCAAAATGTCTTTCGGAATTTTGTGCCGCAAAAGTTAGAACTGTAATATAAAGCAATTTATATTTTATGTATAAAAAGTGTATTGAAAAAACATATTAAAAGGGACTGTATATTTTAAATAATTGCATCAGTGGGCACACTCCAAGTTGTGCAGGAGTAGGCCTTAACTTTCCCTCTAGATTTGGCCTGTGTCTAAAACCAATATACCAATATGTAAGTTGATAAACTTAAAATTACCCCAATTAATATTTACCCTCACGTGTGTGTTTTAAAGCTTTAGGTTATCACGCGGCTCGCATAATTTGTTTCACCTCAAGTCACGGTGTCTCTCCGACAGGAATTCCTACACACACTTTGGCTCCAAGTTTCTCAATTGCTCAATTTTTCATGAATTGTTTATTATTTTTTTCAGTTTTTGGTTCCAGTATGACAGCTGCACTCTGGCTCATCACATTATTTTGTTCATTAGAGGCCATAGTTGCAGCTCGATAATATATCCGTGTCTCCATATTAAATGAATTAATGTAACAGGGCACCATCCTAATGAAAGCCATAACAAAGGCCAGTGAAATAGTCACATTTCTTCTGGTTCAGGCAGCACAGATTAATACCTCCTCAGAATGTTAATCAGCATGGTAGAATCGGTTCAGTATTGTCGGTTGTTTTTAAAAAAACACCTTAAATATGGGACAAGATGTCCCAGACATACACAGTCTAGTCGCAAACAGACAGTTATAAATGAACCACAAGGAAAGCATGAAGTGAATACGGTTATGAATTTTATACAGAAGGTGAAAGTTGTCTTTCAAATCAAGCTGCTAGAATTGTATGGCCTGTAACCAAAAGTAATGCTGTACGTTTTATATTCAAAATCATGTCGTTTTCTGTTTTTCTCTCTCTTGTGCGTCCCCTGCTGCTGGACAGTAAGCAAGAAGAATCGTGGATTTCTCGGTAAGATTTCCCAAGAAACCCACCGGCTCCAATTGTGCAAGATCTGTTGGGCTGTACCAACAAAAGACTCTCTGTTATGCATCCTGCTCTGCTGGAAGCAGGCATGGTTTGAGAACATCAGCCTTGTCATTTTCTCACCATCTGCAAGTTCAGAATAAGTTTCTGGGGTGAAAGTTTTCTTTCGGGTTCATTCTCCAAATGTAACTATTAGCTTCCAGAGATGTTCTGCTTCTTGCAATGATTTTGACATTTTTTTGTGTGTGTGTTGTAGTTCCGCTGAATTTTTTCAGTCTTATTTTTCAATTATCACATCCACACCCTAATATTGTAGAAAAAACTAATAATCAGAATTAGTCTGAGACGAATTACAGACTATAAGATTACAGTTGTTTTATTATTATTATTATTATTATTATTATTATTAATAATAATACCCCTGCTAGTATTATTAGTAGTATTAGTACTTGTTGTAGAAGTAATAATGTCACTGCTTTACCATTCTGCCGAGCAGTTGTTATCCTTGTGATAAGTATAAACCCCAGGGATTAACTCAATACATTCAGGGTGGAAATGCAACCTTCCATTGCAAATATATCCCCAGGCATGTTGTTCAACACTTAGGGACTGCTTTCAACTCAACTTAATGCGTGCAGTACAGTAAACCAAACCAAAGTTTCACAATGATGTTCAAGAAGAGCAGGAATATGTGACAAAATGTGACATTATGTTAGACATTCTGGAGAGGAAGATGAAACTACCTGGGCCAAAGAATGCTTCAGGACATTGTCCGTCAACGCAGGGAACGAATCAGTGGCGGTCACCAAATCCTTAGTGGACGGGATGAAATGATTGGTTTTGTGTGTTTGTGTGTGTGTGTGTGTCTCAGGGGGAGGGGGATTTCAGGGAAGGTGGAGTTTAGGTAGAGAATGTCGGGAATTTCTACCACTTAATTTAAGAAAGAGCCTCTCATATGCTGTTCACACACTCAGAAACACTGTAAGGAAGCAGCTCCATTCCCTCGTTTGTTCCGAGGTCGTGATATTTTGGAGGCCAGTTTAAAAGTCCTGTGTACAAATTTGCTGATTCAATTAATAGTCCAAATGGAATTATTTATTATTTTGGCGTATTGCAGTCCATGTGGAGGATGATTTGCGCAATCCTGGTGTTATCCACAGCCAGCGGGTACCTCCCCCGTACCCATGATCGCCAGAGGTTTGCTTAGTGGCTTAAAGCACATGAAAAACAACTCTGACATTTCATATCTTGACATGGTCTTATATCTGAATGAGAATCCATGGATATATAATCTTTACTTGGTTGTTCTCCTTCATTCGGAATAGCTAGTATCCCTACCTCTGAAGCAATCTCTTTTTCGCCTTGGTTTTTAGGAGTTACAGTCACTCGGACATCTGATCCTTCTGAGGTCAAGTCAGTTTGATAAGATTCCGCTTGGATGAGAATGCATACTCAGGCCACACCCTCACACACACAGCGTTTTGACATGATCCCATTATCGGTTACCCGAGATATTTCTGTAGTTGCACGCCACTATCATCTCCGGACCCTTTGAAATTATTATGTTTTTTTGGAGCCAGACCCAAGACGTAGTACTCAGTAGGCAGCACAATGCTGTAAAATAGTGTTTTTTGGGGAAAGGCGCCTGTGGCCCCTGTATGAATTATTTGGCGGCCGTAATTTGGTTTTCAAACAGCTCTGTGGATTTGAAATATTCGCAGAAGCTTCAGAAAGTGAATATGAAATGAACTCCATCTTAGCACGTTAAATACAAATAGCACTTGCCTTATTTGAGAATTGAGTTAATTCCCTAAAGAGCAGAGAAGAGGTAGGGAGTTCATCACAAGACATATGGAATGTGTTATTTTTTTTATCCCTCCTCAGTATTGCCCCCATTGGTTTTGTGTGGAAACCATATAGTGGTATTCAAGACATTCAGGAAAAATCTGTTCAACTGCTGTTTTTTGTTTTGTTTTTGTTTTTTAAATCTCTTGCGCTGTTCTCAAGATATCCAATGAATTTGCAAATGAGCTCAGAATAAGTATAAAAACACACCTGTTAACCTCATTAAAATGACAACTCATCATGCACCATATTCAATTAGCTAGGATCAAAGGTAAATAAATTTGCTAAATGTCCACTTGCATTGAGGGTTATTATATTCAAGTTTTTCAAAATTGACTTTAACCCTGAGAATCAGTTCTTTTTTTCTTTTTTTTTCTTTGATTTTGTTGGTTTATGATAATTTATTTTATGGTTATATATTCCCAATGACAAATTCATATCTTTTCAGGTTTTTGCAAGATTAATTTCAAGGCATTGGATTCAGTAACCACCTTTATGCATTTCTTTAAAGACTACATTAAAGGGTTGATAAAAATGTTTTAGCACCTCATTTTAATTTATGTATTAATATTGCTAAAAACTCAATGTTATACCTCCGTTTATTTCCCAGGAAATAATGAAACTCATCCTGATATTGCCTTTCAAAAAAAAAAAAAAATATATATATATAGATCGTGTTTCTCTGGGCGCCTCCCATCACAGTCTAAGAAATATATTGTAATACTGAAGTTTTTTATTTTTTAAGTTTGCTCCACACATCCGCACTCAATCTAAAATTGTCCCCGAATTAAACTGAACATCCAACGGGGAAAAAAGGCTCCTCTTTGGCAATCTATAGCGTTGATCCAGAAGTAAACATTTAGATTTTACCTCCCAGTCTCCCAGCATAGCACTGCTGCCAACTGATCTATCAATTATTTAGTGTGCCTGCTGTTCTCATAGATTCCCTTCATCCCAGGAGAAGCAGGCGTATTTAAGAGGTCCTTGGTTAATGAGAGAGGTTAAGAAATGCACAGTGATTTGAACTCCGCTGAGTGTGGCATGCCGATTTAACAATTCATGTTCTGGGAATGAGACACGTTTCCGCGGTAGGGACATTTGGGACTATGTTCTCTCTCTATTTTTTTTTTTGTATTTAAGGTGCTTAAGACAATCTCTCCTGCTCCATGTCCTAAGTCCTACTTATCCTTTTGTAGTCTCTCTGATTTATCAACACAGCATTAACATAAGAGGATCTGTCTGTGAATCTGATTTTGGGCCGATCTTGACCTTTCCGCAGTAGGGGACATGTGGAGTTCGACTCTGTCCAGTGTATTTTGATAGTGTAGTGTATTTAAAAAAAATTTTTTTATATTGATATCCTTTAAAGCACTGCCTTTCAGTGCCATCCGCGTGCAGGAATTGTGTCATTGGCTTGTAACATTTATAGCTTTGCTGGTCACCTCAGCGTGTGGTTGATGTGCGACGTGTGGAGTTCGCCTGTGATTACCAGAGCATGGTGACCCTTGTCTTCCTTCTCTCTCTCTCCGGTGGACAGACTCAGATGCTCCTTCGGAGCACATGCCCCCGGTGATCGTGATCCCACCCAGAAACACCACGGTGGTGGCGGGGGTCAACGAGGCCACACTGGAGTGTGTGGCCAATGCCAGGTCAGTGCTTGCAGTCTCTTAATTCTCCTGGTAATGCAACATGCTGAAGCATTCTAACTGAGCAAATGTACTCCTAAATCCATGCTGAGCCATTTCCAGAGACGTTATCCACATTATTATACAAGAAACGTGTATTAAAAACAACAAAAACACAATTTGTAGGTACATAATATTTTAATAATTGTCCTTCATCCTGGTAAGATTTTTCTCTGTCTTTTAATGAAAGTGATATAATTTGTAACAGAATAGTTTAGCCCACCACTTTGCCACATCATTTCACCCTGGAGCATTTAAAGGGGAAAGTTTAGCTACGTGAGGGTGGGAGTCAGGGATAATGTTTGTGTTATATGCATGACATTTTCTTCAAAAGCTTTGCACTCAATGCAATAAAGCTCCCGTTGCTGGGGGTCACGTGACCTTGCATTGCCTGTCCACACTTTTCTTGACCTCAGTGACCCGTATTGAGTATGGTCTGTAAGCGTTAGGTCCGTAAGTGTCTTATGTAACGGTGAACATGTGTGTAGGATGATTAGGAAAAAACCCATTTGGAGCTGTGCTCGCTTTATTTTGCTGATATTTTTTTCATATTTCCTAAATGGATGGAGAGCAAACCACTGCCAGAACTAGCAGAAGAAACTGGGGCCAGAACACTAATTATGTACATTTTTGGAAGGAATAAAAACTAACAAGACAGTTATTACACTCTAAAACATAGTCATGTACATGTCAAATGTATTTATGAAGTAAACAGCTGCGTGCTAACCCATGAGTCTTTTCAACGTTTGACTGTATTCTTTTGTGTTTGTGTGTGTGTGTGTGTATGTGTGTGTGTCCTCTTCGCCATGAAAGGCCCGTGGAGAAACTGGCTATTTCCTGGAAGCGAGATGGCGCAGATGTCGTGATTGGCGTGGGCACTTTCGGGAGGAGGATGACGGTGATCAACCCCAGTGCTGCGGACACGGGGCTGTACGTGTGCGAGGCCGCTCTGCTCGAGAGTGGCGGTAAGACTGTGGAGGCACGAGCTTTCCTGTCAGTCACAGGTAAGCCCCACTCCGCAGCTTTATCTCCACCAGCTTGTCTTCATTACCCGCGGCGACCGTCGCCCGAGGCACAAAGGGGAAGGAGGCCACACACGTGGGTTTCAGTGACGTCTGTCGGCCTGGGTGCTGACTCAAACAGGGAGAAGTGGGCACTGCAACCATTCAGGCAATGGGACCAGCGGGTACATCTAAAACTTAACCAAATTTAAGCTCACAAAAGATAACAAAGAAAACCCGTTATTTTGTAAAAACATATCATTTATAGAAAGATATAAATCTTAAATTAAATAATTAATAAATTATGTATCTTAAATCACCAGCCTTCGTTATTTTTCCCTGTCTTTTTTTATATATGTATATCATTTTTGACCTCAGGCTTGTTGTACGTTTTGAAGCATGGGAATATTTTCTTCTGTGGCTTCATGTGAGCTAAGAAGCAACAATCAGCCGGAGGCACTACGACTGTCAGTTTTACTACTTTCACTCTGAAGTCATTAAATGTAAATAAACATCACTTGCAAACAAACAGGATGTTTGTATGCATGTACGTCAGTTGAGGTTTTTTTTGTCTGTAAATAAGTTGCTGTTGGCCTTTGCTACCTTTCAGTTCCTGAGAGTTTCAATGTTCTTTGATCCAGATTCTTAACATAATCCTTCTGATAACCATAGCACTGCTTTGTTGTTGCTACAGTGTTGTTTCTGCAAGAGATTTCTGCATACGAGTTATATCAGATTATGTCAGATGTAAAATCATTGTCATCTAGATAATATCGCACAGTTGGTATAGTGTGGCTGATGGGGTTTCTTAGGACAATTAACCTTATTGCCAATATCATGCCTGTTTTTTTGTTTCTCAACATTCTGTCAATTCTGTAACCTATTTAAATAGTTTTGGAGAGAATGAGGTCAGTTACTTTGTTCAAACATCTCCAAATTCATCATCACTGCTCTAATAGCTTTGTTAATTAATTAACCCTGCTATGACTGTTACTTTATTACAGACGTGTATATTTAGATATATGTTTTGTTAAAACATTACACGATAATGTAAATAACGCCATTCCGTTTGTTTCCTTTCATTAGTTGTGAACTGCAGAGTTCATGTGAATTTACAGACCTATGCACAAAACTGGATCCTTCTCCTCTCTCACTCCCTTTGACGACAATTAATTTTATCTTTCATTACTAAAGACAGTCAGAGCTTAAATCTCTACCCACATTATACAGCACATGACCTGACCCACCTGAAGAGGACGCTTGTCTCCTGTGAAAAGCCTGGTTCTTTTCTTGGTGTATTTCTTTCAAGACGTGTGAGAGTTTTTTTCTTGTTTTTTCTTGTTTTTTCCTACCTGCCAAGTACCCTGGGTTTGCTATTTAACCAAAGTCTCAAGCAAAGTGCCCTCTTAGTTGGCTGTATATTCTGTCTTCTTTTGTGTCCGTTATTCACTTCCTATCATGTAACTGGAGATAAGGACCCCTTGACATACAAGAAATAATGAACAGAATGCATTATTATAGAATGAATTGTATTGCCTAGGGTACTGCTCTTTGCTTCAGGTCCAGGAGGGTCACGGAGTGCCGGGCTTTCCGTTCACCCTGGGCTCTTAAAGACGTGCTTTCGCAAATTACTTCTCCAGTTCATCTAATTTGTTCTTTTGTCCCCACCACAGAGGTTGTTAGCTGACAGACAGTGTCTCAGGGGCTTTCTCTAGCGAAAAAAATAACTTATGAAACAATGCCTTATTTGTGTTTTTGTGTCATAGTTGGAGGATTTTACAGGGATTTCAATTTTGAATTGAGTTCAGGATCTCCGAATATGTAGTTATCTGTTGTTTACAAGTCCATTTTCACTAAAAGCAAACAATTTACAGCGTAAAGCCGAGTAACGCGCAGCAGCAGTCTTGTCACATCATATAAGGCTTCTCCCTTATGCAAATGTGAATTATGTAAATGATAATAGATCTCAAATTCAGTGTTTATTATAATTGCTGAAATACTTACACAGGCTTTTATGAGCCTGAGAATAATAAACAGTCATTGCTACAAAACTAATAAGCCACACTGTATTTGCCTTATTCAACTGAGAAAAACTGTGTTACAAGCATCACTAAAAGAAAGACACGATGATTATAACAGCTAACTTCAAATTCGATATATATAATAACTAACTGATAAAATTGTGAGCCCAATTGTTGGGTCTGAGCCCAGGGGTTTGTGTTGTATTTTGTGCTTCATGCGAAGTCTCCCTGTTTGTCTCTTTCGTCCTCTTTTTCTATAGAGCCCCCGTATTTCACTGCGGAACCCAAGAAAAAGACCTTTGTAGAAATTGAGAAAACTGTCGACATTCCGTGTCAAGCAAGGGGTGAGTGTATGTCAGTATTGTCAAGACTTCTGACTGTGGCTATGTCGGTTACATTTCTGCTGCAAAAGGTTCAGATCACAGCTGCAGTTGTGCCTGTTACTTTCCAACTCTTTAACATTTATCGGCTCGACGCTGCCCTGTCATATTTTCTTTTCCCAGAGGTGTAATATTACACTGTTTGTATTAAACAATGTGAAAACAGCAATAACAAGGCCTGTCATGCATTCTAACTCAAATAGCGTAATACTTAAGCCTGTATTCATATGGTAAGTGTGTAAATCACTATGGGGTCCAATTGTAATCAAACACTGAGTCTGTTTAATTAAATTTGAAAAGCCCCAGGATGCCTGCAGATTTTTTGATTGCTGTTTTGAGAGCTCCTTGATTTAACTTAACCAGAGTTAAGAAAAGAAAAAAGAATTACTAAATGAGTGAGTTCAAAACAAAAAGTTGGCTACCATCTGCCTTGGTTGTTACTCAGATGATTGACAGACAGGAGGGGCACTGTCTACTCTATATAATGCGATTAGAGCTTTCATAGTGTAATGCTGTAAATTATCTAATACAGGGTACCAGGCTTGGAAAAGCACAAATACAACACTCAAGCCTGTGAGACAATTGTGGCAGTTTAAACATTTAAAATTGCAACTGAAAATGCAACTAAGACTATTTATGTTATTGTGATGAAGTGTGCTGTGTTTAATATTGTTTTATAATTCGTTTTAGTTTTTTTCAAGCTCTCAGACTGGGACCAATTCAAAACTTTGACAACCTGCCAATCGCATATCATAAAATGTTACTCAGCATCTTTTTCTTTTTTGTATAAGTATCGTATTTCTTCTACTCATAAAATGGAAAAGGCTGTTTTCTACACTTATTTAAAGTGTGATTAGCGGGCTGCCAATTGATTTTAGATTTTGTTGCGCCCAGAAGATCATATTCACTTATTATTCATGGAATATTGCTGAAAACATTGTTATTTGTATATATTGTTTGCACCCCATGTTGTTGACACCCACCCAACCCCCGCCCACCCTGGCTGCAGGACTCCCCACGCCTAAACAGGAGTGGTACAAGGACTCTGTGCCACTCAGTAGGCTGAATAACCCTCGCTACAAGCTGATTGCCAGCATGGGCCTGCAAGTACGGAAGGTGCATCCCGACGACGCAGGGATCTTCCAGTGCTTCTCCAGGAACTCTGCCGGGGAAATCCAAGCCCACACCAACCTTGTTGTCACAAGTAAGCACCTGCTTTTGTCTCTTGCAGTATTCTTTTTCTACGTTGTTTTGAAATGCCCAACAGTTTATAACACTCCGAAAGTACACACATTAAAAGCTATTGAAGCGTTTTCCTTATAACATTTGTATTGAAGATGAATGAAATTAAATTCTTTTGTCTGTTGTTTTCTTTAAGATGCACGTATTCCGCTCTGCTTGGTATAAAGCTTGCATGCTTGAGAGGTGGTGCATAAAGAGCTTTCACTTACCAGATAATTTGTGTACACACATAGTTACTCCTTTAGTGTAGCTAACGATTTCAATTACAGAGCTGTTAGGAGCCTCTCTGCAGCTGCAGATTTGCCGGCGTAATTGGTGAAGTGTTTCAGTGACTTTGATCATATTCAAATCTAGAGGGCCTCCTCTCTAGCATGAAGGAGGAAAGATTCATGCAGTGCGCAGATAAATAAGAACGAACAACACAGAAACAAGGTAGCAAGTTAGGGGATGAAGACGCTACTGGACCAGTGTGTCATTTGTAATGGAATATTTCTATTTATTTATTCAACAATAATTTGTCAAAATGAAAGTATCTGCATTGATGTGTGTGGGACTTAGCCTTTGTGGGATCTTTTTTCCATATTCTAATTGTACAACTGTCAAACGTCTGATTGACTTAGTAAAACACTGAGATGTTGCTGCATCTCCAGCGTCCTCGATTTCCAGCATTGCTGTATCACAGACAGAAATGGCCAAAGATTATGAATAAATCACAGAGTTTAACATCATCAGTTTTATGTTTGTTCCGAGAAAGTGCATTTCTCCACTTGGGAAAGCCCTCTGTGTTAAGGAAGTACGTGTAGAACGTTTAATCTCCATGCTTTTCAGATCTGTGTTCTCACGAGATTTTATGCCTCAACGGTTCTAAGGCACGCATTTAACGTTTTCATTTTAAAACGGCTCTCTGGTCAGCTAATGTTTTTATGTACATTGACGGACCTTTCAAAGAAAACATTCTGGAAAAATAATTCAAGCACAAAATATTGATTGCATTTCCATATGACTTATTTCTCTGCAAAAAAAATTCAGTTTTCATGACAAAATTATGTTATTGTAATCTTGTGCATAATAAACCTAAGAACCCCAATAATTATGCTACATCAGGCATTCACAGTTCATTATTATGGGGAGGAGCATTTAGCTTATATACCTCTCTATATAACTTGGATGTCTATGACAAGACATGGTAGCTGCTTATGTAGACACCTTTTTAGTATCCTATGTACGTAGTCTCCCATCCTGATATGGTAGAGGTTCAACGGGAAATAGAACATACCACTGATTAATGGAAGATACACTTCCGAGCCTAGCACTAATGTGGTCTATTAGCCTGATAGACATGTTGTCACCACTTACTGTCTGTTATATCGGATCATTCTACAAGCATGTACTGTGTCGAGCTTACAAATCTAGATGAAAAATCCAATGGTGAAGGCCATTGGTCGTTTATAGTATTTCCTTGATGAAAAAAAATAGGAAAGCCTTTACTTATTACCTGTTCAGAGGGAAATATAAACCCTTCTGCTTCAATGAGTTTGCAATGAAAATCTTGTTGTGGTTTCTGCAGGTATAGCTCCTTCTTTCGCCCAAATTCCCTCTGACATTACTGTAACTGATGGGACGGTGGCTATCTTCACATGTGAGGTCTCTGGATCCCCAAAACCTGCCATCGCCTGGAAGAGAGGTATCAACTTTTCGACACATTTCGATTTGAGATCTCTCACCTCTCGGCTGTTTATTCTGCACTTCCGGCTCAGCTGCCAAGCACATGGCATCTGGTCATTCCTTCACATTCAATTTCTGTGTAACTTGTTTTTGTGGTTTGTGCAAGAGGCCATATTATTTAAAC
>JAOYSI010059441.1:0-59189 GCA_025775065.1 Hiodon alosoides
ATGTAAAGCGTCTTTGTGACATGGCAACATGTGAAAAGCGCTGTATAAAAATAAAATTGATTGATTGATTGATTGACTTACCCATTGGTCTTCAGGTGCTGCTGTGGCTGAGAAGAAAACAGAGACAGAATTGTCATGGTAGACCCAATTTATAAATTTGCTGCCCCATGACAATCTATGCTCACACCTGATTTGGCAAAACTTCTCAGGTTCTTAAGTAACACAACCTATTTACGATGGTTAACATTCCTTTTTTAAGAAAATCTTATTTCCGAATGTGTTGTTCGGCTTTGTATTTGTATTTTGTTAATGTTGATGTTTTGTTATTATGTGTTTTGTAATGTTTTTGTGTTCAAATTTGTTTAGGATTGCACTTTGGGACTACAGTGCAGTGGTGTACTTTATTTCAGACAAATACATTATAAACCTATGGAGTATAACTTTTAAATATCTTACTTCACTGAAACAATATAATTAGTCTAAAAATTAAAACAACAAAAATGGGTAGCCTAAGTCCTGATGCATTTTCAGAGCACATTCTCTTTGTACCCAATATTAAACGTAATAATAGTTTCAAGCCCCACCACAGTTGTTGTATCCTTCAGCAATATACTTAAGTACATATCCAGCTTAAGGAATGGATAACTGAGCCACTTTGGATAAAAGTGTCTGCTAAGCAACTAAACTGTACTAACATACAGACTAGTGACAAATTAAAGGAAAAACTAAGTTGAAATGTCTCAGTTATTAGTTGGCCACCCCATGCTGCCAGAACACCTTTGATGCTCCTTGGCATAGATTCTGCGGGTCTCTGGAATGGTTTGGAACACCATTTTTCCTAAATATATTCCCTCATTTGTTGTTTTGATGATGGTCGTGGATAGTGCTGTCCAGGATAGTGGCTTAAGATCTGGTGACTGTAAAGGCCGTAGCATATTATTCACATTATTTTCACACTCAGCAAATCATTCAGTGACCCTCATGCCCTGTGGAGACACTATCATCCTGGAAGAGACCACTCCCATCAGGATACAAATGTTTAACCATGGGATAAAGGTGATCTCTCAGAATAACTTTGTAATGATTTGCATTTGACCCTTCCCTCTAAAGAGACAAGACAAGACAAGCCAGAAAATTTCCACCCACAACATAACAGATCCTCCGGATTCCCTCATTGTAGGTTTTTCCTTCATTTTTCAGAACATTATCTGATTGCAGCTAAAAAGGGAGTATTAATATGTATCCACTAGATGGCAGACAAATGCTGTATAAACAGAAGCATCTGTGGCTAACTTGATTTTAGTTGAATGTGTAGCTTTACCGCAAAAGCAAGTGTCCGTAAAAGCTTCAAATTACAATATCTAATTTTAAATAAAGTTGAAATTGAACTGGCACTCCAAAATATTGGCCACCTGCTTTTCCATACAAAGATAAATAGATTATTTGTAAGATTGTAAGATTGTAAGATAAAATTTCTTTCAGCATGGTTTACAATTACGGCCTTTTTCGTCACTATTTAATATGAATTTATGACAGTTCCCATGATCCTGGTGTTTTTGAATTAGACAGTTGTAGGTGTTACAAAAATATGTGATCAATTGTTTAAAAACAGTTCCCTAGTGCAAGTAACACTGAGAAATGTACCAGCTGATGTTAGGGCCAGTTAGAACCCAGTGGCCATCAGGCTATAGCAACTGAATATCTAGGCAATGTTTATAAATATAATTTACACTCAAACAAACACCAACATTTGACATCACGTTACTCATCAGTCAAATGTAGGGTAAATTCTGTCAACTACCATATATAATGGGCTCAACATATTTGTCATCATTTTGAGTCAGCTGCGTAATTTCGATGTTCAAAAAATTGCACTGAAGGGCATCTCAAAAGGAAAAGGAAAATTTGAGCTACCTTTGCCCTTTGACCCTTCACAGTGAAGCAGCGAGCAGGGCGGACCACCGTGTAGGAATGATTATTTTAGAATAGGTTCTGAACTACGTTAATGCTTCTGTACGATATTGTTTTTAATTTTGTATATTATTCTATGGTATGTTTAAAACAATATGTTTATTGTATTTCTCAGGTTAACCAAAACTGGAGGATTCAACACTGAATCTGTGCATCCTCAGACAAATGGCCTGGGGGAGCACACCAATCAGACAGTGAAGAGAGCCATTGGGAATCCCTTGATGGGCCCAATGGCTCTCTTGCCAGACTATGGCAACTTTTCTTTGAGAAATTAATTAACCTGTGAGAATTTTCAATACAAATTTCAATAAAGTATAATAAAGTTTAGATATAAAAAATGCCATTGCAAATTCATACTAACAATTATGGTTACCAATGCTTGGCAAGCATTTCAGATTGAAAATAAACCCAGTGAATATGATATGAAAGCAATCCACATCACTAAACAAAAGAACCAAAATACAGGAAGGGGGCCTTTCGTCCGTGTATATAATTACTGCCAGTTAAAGAAACCTGTAGTAGTTTTTTAAATTAGGCTTGCTTAGGTGCATTGGAAAGTCACCAACATATGTAGCCTAAATAGGCAAGATAACAAGGCAAAGGCGCAATTCAGAATGTTGACCCACAGAACACGAAAATAGAAGTTTTTCTCATTATGCATTTTCAACTTTCTGGTCCAGAAAAGAGGAAAACATTAATACGAGCAAAGTAAATAAGCAAATGTGGAAGCTCTTTAGAAATAAACATGTTTTTATTTTATTTTTTCACAAGTTATTAATTATCCGAGGTGTCAGTCTGTGAATTTGCCAGATAGCTAAATAACATTACTTAGCCAACCAACATCATTGGAAACTCTATCTTCCCTATATATTATCCATATTTCCCCCCTCAGTTATCCTGCATTTAATTAATTTTGTATCACAAAATGACTTCCGTCCACGAAATTGAAAATTATACAAACCGAACCCTAAACACAAAAATGCTGAAAGACTCAAACTGGACTATTCATTCATAAACTGGAGTTCATTGTGGTGGTGACCATTGCACTACATGTAGACTTGGTTGTACATAAATATCACTGGGGTGTATACTCTGCACTCTTGAAATCTGTCACCCAATGTAGTATTCTCTGTCAAGAAAGGTTTTTCTCTATAGTGAGCATTATTGTACAATTTCTACAGAGCAAATAGGAGATTGTGTTATAATTCCCAGGTGTAAAACACACCTGCTGCCCAGATTGGGTTGTTAGCAGTTCTGTAATTTAAAGGAAAAACACAAAAAAAAAAGTCTCAAGAGATGTCACGAAGACCGCCACTTGCATTCCTGTTGGCCGACGAAATGTTGTCCTCACAGTTGTTGAGGAGGAGGGACACATCTCACAGCCTGCATGCTGGGCAAATGAGGTAACAGCGTGATCTGAAACAAATTAACTGTGCAAAAGATCTGCCAAGATTGTTTTTGTATGCCACTTAGCATGGAAGCACAATGAATTGAGATTCCATCAACAGACAAAAATCACTGTTTGAGAATTCAGCGTCCGATGGGTCACTCTCTGAGGTCTCTCAGCTCCTCCATTCATTCAGTTTGACCCCACTGACCATTACAAATAGCTGGCTGGTGCCATCCTTAAGCTCAATTAAGCCGACTGGGGGCAACGTACAAGCTCACTGCAAGGTTTAAGCTTAGGATTGTTTGGCCATATTGTTTGCTGTGCAGGAGAAAGTGCATATCTGTCTCAACCTCTCCTGTCCCACAGCGAATACACATCCACATGTCCTCTCTGGACTGCCAGGTCTGTGTTGGCCTTTCTCTATAGCCAGGTTATACTCACAGCACCTGTACTTGGTCAGGATCTGCCACTGCTTTGTCTCTCTGACAGTGAAGAGATGTAGATTCTTTTTAGTACCCTATAACAATTGGGTTTATTTGGGGATTTTCTTTTTATATCCCAATGTTTTATAATTTTGTTTACTCTAGTAAGCAGTGTTGTTTTAGAAGCTGGTTTGTTTAAGCATTGACCCCTACTAATACTATGAGCTTCAGGGCCAGCTGACTCTGTTTCGCTTTTCTTCAGGTGTATCGAAAACTTTAGTGTTTAAAAAAATATTGATAAGAGTTGATAAGCAAGCTGAATGGGGTTTTTGCTAAACGCATTCTCATTGCAAGCTGAATGGGATTTGCCGTAAGCACTCTCATTGCAAGCCTGTTCTTCATTCAGGATTTCCACTCAGTATTCATTTCTATTTTGTAATTTATTATCTGAAGTATCGTTGATAGGTCTCTTTAGTTGGGCTCCACTGTGTCACCATTCTCAGTTTCTCAGTCTGTGCTCATGCGTTCTTTTTCAGAACCACTTTGTCTGTCTTTCCCTTCTTTTAAACCAGTACTTAAATATTACCTTTTTGTGATAGGAACACCCTAAGCATCAGCCAAACAAGAAAAAAAAAACAGGTATTTGATTTTTTGTGTCAAAAGTAAAAGTAAATTAATTTAACATAGGTTAAATTAAGCTGAATAAAAATGGCCCTTAGAAACAGCTTGTCAAAGATGGACAGGGAAAAAAGACAGAAGAACTACTGATTCCATTGACAGCATTGTGGGAAAATGCACGATAATGTCTACTAGCAACTTTTTAGCAACTAGCCGAAAAGGATTAGAATGTTTCTAATGTTTTATAATTGTTTCACTTCTTGTAAAAAAAGACCCAGAATATGAAGTATCAAGTATGTATGTTATAGGAGATGAAGTGGATGATATTTTCTGTGTATCCTGCGGCTCTCTGCTGAGGAGAAAAAAAAAGGTGATTAGCAAACAAAACATCATCCTTGAAAGAGCACATTTTAATATGTGTAAGCATGAACATTGTGAGAGTGTTAAAGCATTTATAACATATGCTCGCTGAACACTCATTTTGGTAAACTCCACGAGTTAATTTGAGACAGAATCGAGGCTGGTTAATACACATTTGTAATAACAGCTACAGCTAAAGTAGTGTTCAAACCAAGATCTGCTGTGTGGTGACCCAGAGGTGCGGATCATCTGCAGTATCGATGCGGTTCATAAATATCAGACACACAAAAATCAGAAATGCAGCAAACACAAAAGTACTGCATTAAAGTCAAAAGGCAAAGAAGCTAGCTCAGGAAGGGACACAGTGTTACGTACGTTACTGGCAGTTAGTTACCAGCAACATTAGTGGCAAAGACGATGAGGAC
Organism: Hiodon alosoides; assembly: GCA_025775065.1. NCBI lineage: Eukaryota > Metazoa > Chordata > Actinopteri > Hiodontiformes > Hiodontidae > Hiodon > Hiodon alosoides. The sequence continues at coordinate 5,187 of JAOYSI010059441.1, forward strand.
TGTTTTCCTGAGGAGCGCTGGCAATGCATACCAAAAGCAAATGGTAAGAAGAAATTAATCTAAATTGAAAGGACATGGAGGTTTGATATAGGTACACCTCACAAGCCTGTCTAAGGTACTGTATGGCCTAGCTCATAATACTAAGAGCACATTGATTCACTGCAAAGCTTAAGATCAAAAAGCCAAACTACTAAGCAAGACATATATGTTGTCTGGTCTCACCAAAGCGCTGCTTAGTCTCTGCTTGGACATCTGAGAGACTGTGTTTTTTACCTGCTGGGTTTGAGTTTCCACAAGCGGACCATAAGCCTTTAGGCTCCAGAGCACTGGATTGACTCCCACCAATCACCCATGCCCCAGGGGACTGTAGTTTAAACGAGAAAATAAATTACTCACAAATAGAAAGGTTGTGTGGCACCACAAAGGGCCACTGGAAAAAAAACCTGGAGAAACCTGACTTCCTTTCATACTGCATGGGGGCCCGTACACCAATGCCCAAAGCAGACTGAAACACCAAATCCTTCATAAAGAGGATAGCACATCCACACTGCTCAAACTCCTTCACAGCACATCCATCAGCTAACATTTCTAGATGAGTAAGATGCTGTAAAGACATCTAGGTCTGAACTACTTGCTTAGTAGAGTATTTTATCCAGTGATTCATACAGTTTATAACTCAGTTTCAAGTGCAGATATTTATCAAAATAGTCTAGATTTTAAGTATTTTATTGAAGTGTACAAATGCAGTGTAATTTGAACCAGCAAACTGCCCTAAGAGAAAACAACACACCACAACACCTCTCTGATGTCTTGCCGGTTTAAATTTAGCATTTGAAGGCTATCACAAAATAAAGTCGGACCAACTCGTGGCATTAGCGTTACATTTGACGGCTTGCGACTCTGTGGCTGCAGTTGCACCTTTTTGTTTTATTTTATCGTTTTATTTTGTGGTCCACATTTATGTGGCTGGCAAAGACGTGGTGGTTAGCTATAATCTCTTTAAACAGAATTCCAGACAGGATTAAAAGTATTTTGCGAATTACCTGCCATGTCTGGGGTAGCTAAACCAGTATCACATGAAGGGCTGTGTTTATTCATTTAATTCTACATATTCATAAGATTTCTTCTGGAAGCAGCCCAAATTTTTTATTTATTTTCATATGTTATATTGTGACTAGTTTCCTTCTTTTCCTGCTTCTTTATTATGTAGTCAAATGCCCACCAAAGTACAAACTATCCTAATCACTTATCATATATTGCTATTACAGCCAGAATTCCCCCCTTGGTTTTCCTCTGAACCCTTAATGGTCTTTAAAAAGAGGGTGTATAATTAATTTTTTTAATGTTCATGCTTTATGCTTATTTTCATGTTAGAATGCACACCATGCCAAGAATTTTCCTTGCGCTGTTTACGTAATTCATCAATGTTGCAATACTGCTTATTAAAAGGCTTGGCTTAAAGATGCTATAGCTAAGTCTGATTGAAATAAGGTGTTTTTTTTTGGGGGGGGGGGGGGTGCATGGGCATCGAGCCAAAAAATAGTGTGGTGTGATACACTGATAAATCTGTCAATGCAGTCCGACTGGCATAACCTAATTAATATCGTGTAAATGAGGAATTGTCTTAATGCACTACATTAGCCAATCACAAGGCAGCAGTAGTAATGGAGAGGGGAGAATGTAGGGGATGCTGGACAGCAGGTTGACAGTTCATTTTATTAACTGCTGCTGCTGTATCCTTGTGGACCTCTCTTAACCTGTATTACTTCAGTAAGCACACAGCTGTATAAATTTGCTGACTGTAAAAAATGAAGGGTGTGGGAAAAGGAAGGCTGCAGGGAGCATTACTAATTAACCGACAGTTAATCGCGAATCTTTTACTTCTGGACACCAGAGCAACACAAACTTGTCTCTCGCCTGATATATGGATTTATATTCTTCTTCCTGCTAATATTTTAAATGTAATGTCTGCTGGAGATCCGACACCGTTCTCTTTTGTTTGTGCCAAGTAAATTAATCCTTTCCTTTTGCCACAAGGAAATAGTCAAATGTCACAGACATGTCAAATGCTCGTTATATTTTTTTTGGCCTAGGTTAGTCTATTAATTATTCATTTTATTTCTTGATTTTAATGGAACCATATTTTTTTTGAACATATAACCGTTTAATCAAAATTACTGAGACTGGTGCAAATTGACATGTACTCAACACCTAGCTCACATAATTTAGGAATATACTATAGTTTTGTTGGTATCGGGTAATAAGAAACTAAAACGTATATTAGACGGAAAAGCTCTAGGAGCGCAACAATGATTATTTTGTGTGGCGAAGTGAACAATTATTGCATTCATTACATTTATTTAAAAAATTTTGTTGTTACACAATATTGAATTGTGAGACATTCTGATTGTAGTTTTATTTTTTTATTATTTAATATATTAAATTGAGAGGAAATACGGCACAACACGATTCACGTAAATAGTTCAAACGATCCATCAGACGTATCAGAGTTAAAATGCAAAAAATACGTGCCTTTTTACTTTTAAACCAACCTTACCGCAACACTGATGACGGACGCCCTGCCCCTTTGCCTAATTTCAGAACGCCTCTGGGCGGAGAGCTATGCTTCGCATTGCGCACCGAACCTTGTTACACTACGGATAATATCTACAGAACAGTTATTGAAAGCGTCGCAGTCTGCCCCGTAGAGTGCTCCTGAATTATTCGGGATATTCGCGTTTAGATATTTCGCTGAGCAGAACTTTATCAAGAAGTGAATCTCAACTAAATAACAAAAACGCAGAAATATCTTTTTGTGCTGAGATTAAAATATCTTTATAGATGGACTGGGTTTTGTTATTGTATAAAGCGGAGCATTACATTTCTCGACCTTTTTTTGCGCACGACTTATCTTTTGAAATATAGGTTTTATAGAGAGCGTGTATGCTTACTGCCGCACGACAATGTAAGTAACGTGAAAGTATTTTAGTTTTTTAGAAAGTCTATATTTTTAGTAATCGCTCTAAACTTAAGTAAATAACTGTAACGTAAGATTATGGGAAATGACAAAGTTTTTTTCATGAAATAGTTTTATCATAATGTAATTACTTTGGAAAGGGTGATAGATCTTAGATTATTGGCTGCTTTTCACAGAAATTGTCAAAACTGTCAATTTTTAAATATTTTCCTTGTCCATATCCTTAAGCATTAAAAGAGAAGGAAGGGTAAAGGAGTCTTGATCATGGAGAACAGCACTTTCCTTCAAGAGAAGCAGACCCAGGGTAACTGGACCGATCACAGCATTGAATACAAGGTGGTAAGCACATTGTTAGTGGTGGTGATCTGTGGTGTAGGTATCGTTGGCAACGTGATGGTGATCTTGGTTGTGCTAACGACAAAGCACATGCGGACCCCAACCAACTGCTATCTGGTGAGCTTGGCAGTCGCAGACCTCATGGTACTGACGGCTGCAGGTTTACCGAACATAACTGACAGTTTGTATGGTTCCTGGGTGTATGGCTACACTGGGTGTCTCTGCATTACTTACTTTCAATATTTGGGTATCAATGCATCCTCTTGTTCCATCACTGCTTTCACCATTGAAAGGTACATCGCGATTTGCCATCCGATAAAAGCCCAATTTCTGTGCACACTCTCCAGGGCCAAAAAGATTATTTTGGTTGTGTGGGTTTTCACATCTCTGTACTGTGTCATGTGGTTCTACCTTTCTGACACTGAAGAAATACTGTATCAGGATATGACTATAGTGACATGCGCCTACAAAGTGTCCAGAAACCTTTATTTGCCTATTTATTTTTTGGATTTTGGGATCTTTTTTGTGGTGCCTCTTATGCTAGCCACTGTTCTGTATGGACTCATAGCTCGGATACTTTTTTTAAACCCAATACCCTCGAACCCAAAGGATAATAGCAAAAAGAGGAAAAAATATGCGTCTCAGGAAAAGAAGACAATGACCTGCAAAAACTCCAGCCGCTCCTCCAGCACCACAGCGACGTCACGGAGGCAGGTGAGATTCCTTACCGAACTAGCCTCTTCATAAGTCTTCATTATTTACATTATTTATAGGCTTGTAACCAAACGGTTGATGGTTCAAATTTTTCCACAGTTTTACCCATGAGCAAGGTACTCAACAAAAAAGTTTTCAGTAAAATATCCAGCTGTATAAGTGGATAGATATAGAAATTGTAAGGTGTGTAAATTGCATTTTATAAAAGCATCTGCCAAGCAATTAAATTGTAATATACAACTTACGCAAATAATGACTGAAAAATTGATATCTCATTAGGTTAGTTGTCAATAGCATGATTTAATTAATCATTATGACCACTTCAATGAAAATGTAGTAGAGAGGATACTGCTTAGTGTCTTCACCTAACAAAACACACCTAAATAATTGTAAGGCAATTTCCATAATCCACTGCCCTTACAGGCATCATCTGTATGGCCCCTTACAGGTGCTTTTCAGTTTATCTGTGCTGGCTCTCAAAATTTAAGTCTATGGGCCAATGCAGGTTTAACTTGATAGCTGCATCTTTCCCTGTGCTCTAGGTGACCAAGATGCTGGCTGTGGTGGTGGTCCTCTTCGCCCTGCTCTGGATGCCCTACCGCACACTTGTGGTGGTCAACTCCCTCCTGGAGGAGGCATACCTGGACACTTGGTTCCTCCTGTTCTGCCGGAGCTGCATCTACACCAACAGTGCCATCAACCCCATCATCTACAATGCCATGTCCCAGAAGTTCCGGGCTGCTTTTCGGAAGTTGTGTGGGTGCCGACCAAAGCATTCAGAGAAGCCGGCCACCTACAGCGTGGCACTCACCTACAGCGCCATCAAGGAGACCTCCAATGGGGAGAGCCCCGACCACTTCACCACTGAACTGGACGAGCTGGCCGAGCTGGCTGGCCCCAAGGAGTACCTGCACAGTAAGAAGCTGTCATTCGATGCCGCCTGCCTGTCTGGCAACACCACTTCCAGCAAAGCCTAGCCTTGGTGTGCACATGCTGAGGTATGCCCAACCCCTGCTGGAGGACATTATCCCTAAGCTGATAATGTGTGTAATGTGTGTCATCTGGGAGTGGTGCTGGTGTCCTGTATACTGATTAATTAGCCTTCTGCCTTTCTGATGACATTTGGAAATTTTAAGAAATATTTGTTAAGTTCATGTTTTTACAGGGAAAATTTATCAAAGCCTGTTTTGAAAATATATATGGGTAGTTGCCATGGAAGCAATTCATCACAAATCGGCACACGCTGTAAAACTAGAATATCAGTACAAATCATGCACTGGTAATCAGCCAGCTGATTTAATGCTAATTCATATATCTGACATTTCCTCAGGCATCAGGCAGCATTTCGAAAATATGCAAGATCTGCAAGATAATAATCATTAATACTACCACATATAACCTTCCACAAGGAATTTATCTATTTACCCTACTATATACATATAAGTATAAGTATATAGTATTGATGGTTGTAAATGCTTATTTTTAAAATACATAATAAAAATAGAGATCGGCCATGGTGCTTCACTTACTGTTTAGCATTGTCAGATTATGATGGTGAGTACTTCAAAGACATGTTTGTGTGACCAACAAGAAAAAGCCAGGATTGAACATGGTTGCATCTAGCAGTAAGGATGTACAATATGAACTGTCTTAGATTTCCACCCTTCAAGTATTAGTGAAGACTGGGAGGAGGCTACCTGAACTGAATAACTGGCTCTCTGGTAGCAGATTGCAGCGGAAGATATCAACTCTACTGTTTATATAGTCAAGTATTCTTGCACAGCTGTCAACCTGAGTTTTACTAAACAGGGTTGAAGGAATAGAATGTCTTGAAGGAATCGAATGTTTCATGCACTGAAGCAGATTTACACTGAAAATGGATGTTTAAATGGCAAGTCAAGAAATTTGCAGTATATCCTCCACCATTTACTCTCCGTTTCCCAGCAGAAGATTGCTTGGTATCTTATGATGTGAAATCAATCAAACTCCACACTGGAGGTTTGATCGCTTTTGGTGACTTACGTCCCCTGCAAACCAATTTGTGTCTTCTTCAGGTCCAGCCGTAAATACTCAAAACACTGATGGGCGATCTATGCCTCAGCTGTAAAGAAAAGGTCAAGGTCAACTTGGAATGAAAGCTAAACCATAAAAGTAAAAAAAAGTATAGACAACCTTGCACCTCAGGAAACATGGTAATTACATTATTTTTTGACTGAAGACGAATCACGCTGACCCTTTATCCTATAATAGAAATAGTTCCTGAGCTTTAAAGAGCCTCTGGCTGTGGTATAATGGAGATAACAATGAAGAAAAAACTACGTCAGTGTTTTGATGAGCTACTGTGAATGAGTGAATATGTACATTTTAAAGCACATTTAAAGAAAGTGTTCAATGGAATGAAAGAGCAAAAACAATGTAGCAAATGGGTTAAGGCATAGGGTTTGAAAGTATGGTAGTATATATTTTAAACCTACTTAAATGTTTTAATTATATAAATATGATGTATATCATGCCCAAATTGCTTTATATATCTTGTGGCAAGACTTATTTCTGTCTGGGAATGATCAGTCATTGCCAAATACATTTTAATTGAATAGCTATTTAATAGTAATTAGCGGAATTTAACATCCCACGCCGCAGTTTTGGACACTGTAAAACAGACAATGTAAAATAGGCTATTTAAACTATTGTCATCGTTATTTTTCTATTTCAGTAATTTATTGTATGTACAAGGCAGAATAAATGTAAGTATTCTGAGATACTATTGTTCAACTGTTATTTAAAAATGTATTAGTGTGATAATTTAATCAAACTCATTGTGCTATTTTAATGTGTTTATTGGAATCAAGTTCTGGCTGTAATTGCGTGAGTGAACATTTGTACATTTTCTGACTTATTTTAAATGATTTTGTTTTGCTCTTTAATATATATATATATATATACTATATGGACAAAAGTATTGGGCCACACCTCTTAATCATTGAATTCAGTTGTTTCATTCAGTCCCATTGCCACAGGTGAATAAAATAAAGCACCTAGCCATGCAGTCTGCCTTTACAAACATTTGTGAAATAATGGGTCATTCTAAAGAACTCACTGAATTCGAGCATGGTACTGTAATAGGATGCCACCGTTGTAACAAGTCAGTTTGTGAAATTTCTTCCCTCCTAGATATTCCACCTTCAACTGTAAGTTTTATTATTGCAAAGTAGAAGTGTTTAAGAACTACAGCAACTCAGCCACGAAGTTACAGAGCGGGGTCGGCGAGTGCTTAGGCGCATAGTGCGTAAAAGTCGTCTCAATAACTGCAGAGTTTCAAACCTCTTCCGGCATTAACATTAGCACCAAAACTGTGTGCTGGGAGCCAACTGTGCCAACTATAAAGTTTGGTGGAGGAGGGATAATACTATGGGGTTGTTTTTCTGGGGTTGGCCTTGGGCCCTTACTTCCACTGAAGGGGATTTATTTATTTATTTATTTATTTATTTATTTCATATCAAATTTCATAAAGAAAAAGGTAAAGCTGCCTTAAACAAGCTTCTATAATGTCATTTAGATGACTTTACCTCCAAGAAAGATGTACATTTTAGTATGTATTATGTATTATGTATGCATATAAGTATGCATTAATGTATTTTTCCGGAAAAAGATTTATTTTGTGAAATTTGAATGCACCTTGTCGCTTTGTTGATTGGCGTTTTAAATAAATGGCTCTTAAAATTTTTCTTGAAGTTATGTATTTGTTATATATCATATATCAAATTATGATGAAGCACTTTTCTACAGCACTCCCTTTTGCAATTTACGTTTAAAGAATTGACTACCCGTGAACAGCCAAGTACTGGTTAAGGGCTGTGTAGAATGAAGTGTATACAGAGCTTAATGGTGATTGGATTAGAGGAGACCATTTATGCTACTTCCTCACCCTTTCCATGTAAAGCAGGATTCGTGGTTACAAGCCAAGATGCATCAGCACAACTGTAATTTCCAAATTGGGGAGAAAAAAATGATTGATGCAAACTTTCAATGTTACATAAGTGTCAAATAATAAAAGTCCTGAACTAGCATAACTTGCCTCCACATTGATAAACAATCTATGTTGAGGGCTTTGAAGGGGAACAATTATATAAACGGAACCTGATTTATCGGTTAATGAAGGAGGGCCGATGAACAAAAGCAGTTACTTTAATATTGTTCAGTGAAACAGCCATTCCAAATCAAGACCAGGGGTTAAACTAGGTGATACTTTTCTCCTGTGAAATGGAAAAAGCTTAATTTTGGGCAGCATTCATGTGCTTCTGGAGCAAGGCAGAGAATGAATTGCATTTGGGTCTTCTGTGGGCTTCTGCCTCATTTAATCAAGATTCTTTGACAAGACTGTTTTATTTTCCCCTGTGTGACGTTGATGTTCAATCAGCCACACAGGCTTAGCTAAAAATAGATCATGTATTCAATCTGATAGATGATTGAATATTTTTGTTACACCAAAACTTGAGAAATATTACAAAGACTACATACATTTAACTATAGAAATTTAGCAATCTAAATTTCTCGTTTTACTATTGTTTACGATAAACTCCCAGACTTGCTATGAAAAAAGAATAAACGTGCTTGTAATAGTGCTCTGGTCTCGAAAGCATTAATACATACATTTATTTTTATCTGTCATGTCAACCGCACAGGTGCCTGACTTCTGTTTTAAATGATCCCACCTAGATTTGGAAAAAAAATATTTAGTTGGGTTGGACAAATTCCTATTTGCATCGTTTAGTGTGATAGGGTCAATATCACTGAGGGGGTGATTATCAGGATATGGCTGTTATTGATTTTACCCACAATCCAATGGGCATATCTGGTGGGTTTACTGTGCCTCCAGTAAATCCCTTGCTACTTTCTTATCCCCTTTCCATACACAATGTCTTGCTACTTCCACAGCCTGGGGTATAGGGGTACAGAGACTAATTCCCAGGGAAACCTATTTCACCAGCACATAGACACTTGTTTCCTGGGGAAACCTGTGTTACCAGCACATAGACACTTGTTTCCTGGGGAAACCTGTGTCACAAGCTGTTAAATGAAAGTATCAATGCTTTTCAATATCAATATCTTTAAGAGAGATTATTTATATTGTTCAGATTTACAAGGAAATAAAAAAAAAATACATATATCTTTCCTTTTAAAAAACACAAACACAAAAACATATACAATACCCCTTAATTTTATTATTATTATTATGAGCTAAAAAGTTAAAGTAACATTTATTATTGATTAGTCTCTGACAGAGTTATGGAGGAATTTTGGCCCACTCCTCCAAGCAGAACAGCATCAATTTAGTGACATTTGTGAGTTTTTCAGCATGAACTGCTCATTTAAGGTCCTGTCACAACATCTTAATGGGGTTTTGGTTTGGAATTTGACCTGGCCATTTCAAACTTTAAATATCTTGTTCAACATTCTGATGTATATATGCTTTTGTATTTACCATCTGCTAACATTTCTCAACACCATATGCACTTACACTCTATTCCCATTCATCCTGCGCTCCTCAGACCCATTTCCTGAAAGTCTTGTTTGTTTGTTTTCTCCATGTTTAGACTAACCTTCTGTTTTCCCAGAGTCCTGTTTTACGCTTTCTTATACTGTTCCCACTTTACTGACTCTTGCCTATCCTTTCGACACCAACTTCTGGATTTGCCTCCGTTTTGGATTTTGACGCCATGCACTTTACTAAAGCCTGCCTTTACAACAATTCCTGCTCAGCCCTCCTTGTTTTTGGTCACCTTTATCACAAAATAGAAGTCCTACACCTGGGTTCACCGTCCGGCTTATACCGTCTCTTTGTTACAGAAGATTTTGCCTGAAATGGATCCAGTGGAACTTTCCAATTATCAGACCGCCCCCTATACCTTGTGCATCAGCCTGCAGCATTCCCTACCGAACTACATTCCCTAGATAGCCTTCCAGATAATCCTGCTTAGTGGCAAATCCTTTCAGTGGGCTTCGGCTCTCTGGATACAACGAGGAAGAATTACCAGATCCTTTGGTGACTTTGTTGCCCACTTTTGTGAGGACTTTGATCATCCAGTGGATGGAAAGGATGCTGTCGAATAGCTGTAAACGCTGCAACAGGGCTCTCAATCAGTGGCTGACTATGTGCTATAGTTCCGAATCCTTTCAGAAACAAGCCCTGCTAACAGTGTTTTGCCAAGGACTGTATTAAGAGCTGTTACGAGCTCTCCTGCTGCGGCGATGTCCTCAAGTAGATCATCCGGCTAGCTGTATGCTGTTCTGGTAGATTCGGGATGGGGCGGGGAACTAGGCATCCCACTTCATTCCTGCAACACTCCACTCCGTGTATGGGGGGTCAACAACCAGCCGATAGATTCTGGCAGCATCATAGAGCTCCCTGTTCCCATAAGTCTCCAGGTCGGTCTGCTCAATGAACGCCTCTCCCAGACGACATTTAATTCTCCAGGTCGACCTCCCCCCGAGTACCACAACCTGGCCCTGGTTTTCAATAAGTCTAGTATTGCCTGTCTGCCTCCGCATCGCCCCTGGGACTGTGCTATCGACCTCCTCCCAGGCACCACTCCTCCCGAAGGGTGCGTCTACCCACTGTCTCTCTCCAAATCTCAGGCTCTTGAAGAGTACATCGAGGAGGCCCTGCACCTCGGCATTTTACGTCCCTCGACCTCCCCCTCGACTGTCAGCTTCTTTTTTGTGGAAAAGAATGATTATTATGCAAGGGGGATTAATGGAAATCTGCATTTATTACTGACAATGGTCACTACGAGTACCAGGTGATGTCCTACGGTCTAGCCAATGCTCCCTCTATATTCCAGGCCTTTGTGAATGAGGGCTTGAAATCCTTCCTGAACCACCCGTTTCGGATTTAACACCATGCGCCTGACTATTGCCTGATTTGACCATGATTCCTACTTAGCCCTCCTTGTTTTTAGATAGAGATAGATAGATAGGTACTTTTGGTCGCCTTGCAAAATTAAAGTCCTGCACCTGGATTCACCCTTGACTTTGTACTTGCTTATTGTAACAAATGTCTTTTTTCTGCCTCTATATTCTACTTTATATACTACAACGAAGAAAAAGATCTGACCAAATGTGAAAATACTGCAGACTTCTTCGTAGTACTTTACATAGGAAGATTCATACAAGAAGATGAGCATACTTGGGTTTTCAAACAAACTTCTGAAGCACAACTACGTGCTTAGCGGAATTGATTGCTAACAAAAGGCTGTTTTAAAGGGCAGTACGAAAGCCAAGCTTCTTTCAAAAACTGGCTTGTAAGAAAATGTTCCCTGGGAGAGACAGATTCCACTCTCGCATGGCAAAAACTATAGATTAAATAATTAAGTAATGAGAGAAAAAAGCCTTTAGAATTTCATTCAGAAAAACTGCAGCCCAAGAACTATGAAAATCACTCAAAACTTTTGCTGTACATGATTGAAGATCTGGCGCTTGCTACTGAACAATGAGTACAACCATTATGACAACACGACAATAAAGACCTGCCATCCATTATGCTACTAAATTGGCTGCCAGTGGTGTTTCCAATTGATTGGTGGTGGACACAAAGAGACATTGTTCATTATTATGCCACTCATTCAATGACAGATTACAGCTACAAAGTATTTCTAATACCCATGTACATTAAGGTGTTTAAACATTTAGATTAAACCGTGCCCGTCTGACAGTTGGCTTTCACCATTAAAAATAGTTTTAAAATAATTTTCTCTCAAATGCCAACCTTATCATCTTCACTTTTTGAAAAACTTTTAATTTCTAATGTCAAGGTCAAATGAATATTAATAGTTTTTGTAGTTTAATAGTGATTGATTTAACTATAGGATAAACCATAAAACCCATATTTATTTTCTAAATAAAAACATTTTAAACATTTCAGAAAGCACTGATCCTGAAGTGGAATTGAATTTGGAGGTAGATGATTTTCTTGTCAGGAGTTTTGGGAATCCATTATTTCAATTCTCTCAAGCACATGGGCTCAAATGGAGGTTTAGTCAGGGCCTGTAGCAACACATTTAACCTCCACTGGGAAACAAGGTTCTTACACGGTGACACAGCACACAGCAAGTGAAAATTTCCGCAACATACACCTTCAAAGAGCAAGACGTCTTGCCTTCATCTAGCAGGTCCTGCAAACATTGCAACATTACTGCCATGGGAGAGGTGGAGGGATCCTCGTTGTTAGTCACATACCACTGTTAAAATACCCCCCACCTTGTAGCTGTACTGGAAGCGAGTGGATGTCGCCCTAGCATTCTGAACCCAAGCGGCTCAATCGGAGTCATCTAAACCGATAGCTGTAGGCTGGACAGGCTGTAGTGCCAGATAGTGCCCTGTGCCAGACTGAGGAAGTCACAGCAATTGTGCTCATAGGAGCTGCATCAGGGACGCAAACCACAGTCTTCTGGGCCAGTGTGGCACCACCAGGTACGCTCTCGTCTGATCTTTTCAAGGCAGATCAGGTGTAGGACCACTGGCAGGAATGCATAGAGGATGCACAAGGGCCACTACACTGAAGTGTAAGTGGGAGGGATGTTTCAATCCAGTGCTCAAAGACAACTCATAGAGAGCATGATCTTGCAGTTTTGGTTTGACACAGGATGAAGCCACCTTGTGGTTGAACCACACCTGCAAGGGGGCATATGTAGAACGCCTATGGCAAGAATTTGTGGCACTGCTACCATCAAAATTCCTGGAATTCTCTGGAATATCACCACAGGAAAAGCTGAAAAATGTACTATTCTGTCAGCTAAGACGAGGCTTTTTTTTTTGACTGCTCCAAAAAAAAAGAAGAAATTCCAAAGGCTGCTGCTGCTTCTTAGGAGCAGGTGGGCAACAGTCTGCAAGGCACTGAGGGTGACTTCCCCTGTTGGCTTTTTGTAAAGCTCGGCCTGCGAGAGCCAGAGCAGGTGACAGGTTCCCACCAAACCACCAAATTTCTGCTTATTTATCAGTCAAAGCTCCTTCAGCAGGTCAGGGTTGAACCCACTGTTAGCCGATACCAATAATTTGGAGTGATATCCATCCAACACAGCATAGCTTCCTAGACAGGCAATAAAAGTGCTAACTAAGTAAGCCCTCTAAAGGAAGCTCTTATTGCATTTACATTTTAGTTTCTTCGCAGACGTTATTATCTAAATGACTTACAGTGTTTACAATGTATACATTCATCAATTTATACAGTTGGCTATTTTACTGAAAAAATTCAGGTTAAGTACCTGTGGAAATTGGCGAAGTCTATGACATGCAGCCTATGCAGTGCGTGAGACTGCTGAAGCCGTGGCTGGGTGCTACCAATTGGACTCTTGCAAAAAGAAGCTGGAGGTGGTTGCATTAGGCACTCCTTTATCTGCCCATTTCACTAGCAATGGAGGCCTGCTGCTAGTCGAGCACATTACATTGTCACTACTTCCCATCTAAGTTCCTGGTGCTGTCATCACCAGGTTGCACATTTTATAACAAATCAACCAAATATTTGCCTAAAAGGCATTTTCAATCAAAATTCAAGAAGGAGCATACAAGTATTCAACCAACGAAGTTCAGCTCTGGCACAGGCCTAACGTCTCATCCTATGTGGCTTTATGTAGTCTGTGACGTAGGAAATTAGACTCAGGGAGGAAATGGGCCATTAATGAATTGGTACCTAGTATCTGATAGAGAACTGCTTACACCAAATGGGCTACGGGTGGGATCCTACAATGCTCATTAAAAACAAATTGCATCGACTCTTCCATCAAAGAAAAGACCAGACACACCATAAACATTTCCAAAGAATGCAAAGCTCTCCTACATGGTGTAGGGCTGTTTAAGCAGTCATTACATTTGGCCTGAACATAAAAACAATAGATTTTTTTTTAAATAGACTTCCTAAACAGCCATAACTGATTTTACCTAAAAAGCTGCAATGAGGTACAACCAACCATTCTGAAAAAATCAAATCGTACTAACTATTGAACTCTTGGGAATTGAAGATGTTCTCCTTAAGGCCTGATGGCAACTGTGGTTGCTGGCCTGGTGCCCTTCCATGTGGCTGTCAGTAAAGGCGTTCTCTGAGCGCAGACCGAGTCATATGATCTGTTTTTTTACAGGCTAAATTAATAATTCCAAATAGGGGAAAAAACACTAATTGCTAATTCTACCTGGTTTCTCAGCCAAATTTGTAAACCTGGGCGGTAAAACTTGAACTTTCAAGGGGTATGTTAAAGCTCAATGTGAGTTTTACTTAGTTCAGGTGACGACAGTAGCTAAAAAGTAAATGAAATAACGTTGGTAGATAAAGCCGATAAAATTAAAATATTCTCTGACCTGTTGTCTGTGGCAGTACCAAGACAGAAAACAATTAGTGGAGGCAAAAGGGGGAGGACTCTTTTGAAAATAAATTAGAGGGTCTGTTCACAAGCTTAAGAAAGCCAAGAAAACTCTTCTGTTGCATAAAATAGAGGGAGTCAGTCTGTAGAAAAACAAATTAAAAACACAATATTTAAAAAATCCTGAAAACAAATAAAATGGAAATCTTGAATGTCATGCCAAAACATTTGACCAAATGGACATTTCATGATTAAATCGAAATCGGTAATGCATGTTTCAAAACTAAGGCACTCAGATTACTTTAAGCGAAGCTACATTCAGAGAGACTAAAAATAAAAAGAACTCAGAATGGTGTGCCCACTAAAAGCACATTTCAGATCATAGCCTCAGGTCATTGGGTTATTCCTGTCTTATAAAATCAGCCTTTTTAATGTTACACTTCAAGAAATGATTAATCAATAGTTTTTTCCCAGTTATTGTGATAATTATGATAATTACTTTTTAACGCACACACACACACTAATAACGAAAGACACAAATTCACAAAGCCACATGCACAAAAAGGATGCCCGCATTTTGAAGCAAGATAAAATTAAAATGTTTTACGTCATTTTAAAATAATATATATATATAATATACAGTGCACACCATAAATGAGTACAACCCCTTTGAAAATTAAGACTTTTATCCATTTCTCAGTGAATATGAGACCAATTTGTTGCATTTTTTCACAACAGTTTAATCAAACATTCATTTTTATTAACATGTGGTCACCTAACATCTTTAGGATAAGAAAAATAATACATTTTATTCAAATGAGGTGTTGCAAAAATGATTACACCCTACAACAAATCCTACCAACTCTAATATTTTGTATGGCCTCCTTGATTTTTAAGAACAGCACCTAGTCTTCTAGACATTGAATGAACAAGTTGACGACATACAGCTACATCTATCTTTCTCCATTCTTGAAGAATGAACTCTTTCAGATCCTGGATGCTGGATGGAGAATGATGTTCTCCATTTTCTTCAACTTCTCTCATCACAAAACGCTCTTGACGAGGTGTTAACTTCCGTGGACGGCCTGGACGTCTCAGCGAGCTTCCCACAAGTCCATCAATTTTTTATTTTTGGATCATTTTTATGACAGTATTCAAATTTATTAGCAATGCTTTACTAATTTTCTTATAACCTTGACCTTTTTTGTGCAAAGAAAATATTTTCTTTCTCAGGTCTTGTGACATTTCTTTTCCATTTGGTGCCATTTTGTCAGCATTGAATAGGAGTGGATTTTCTCTCTTAAATACCACCTTTAATTGTCAATTGTCCTGTGGCCACCTGTGTGATGATTGATTAGACTCATCTGTTGGTGAATTCCTGTTAATTACAATTTTATCAGGTTTTTCTCCTTAGACATTCATTGGGGTGTACTCATTTTTGCACCATGATCTTAAATTATTTCTTTACAATGGTTCTAATTTTGCCTTTGGTACTGACCAATCTCATTTAAAAACCAATAAACCAGATTTGCACGAATATTTTATTGTATAGGATCCCATATAAAGTATACATTTTAAAGCGAGATGAATGTTTTCTGAGAAATTTGTCGGGGTGTACTCATTTATGCTGTGCTCTGTATATACGTACATACACACATGCAGATGAGCCAAAACATTATGACCATTCACAGGTGAAGCGAATAACGTTGACCCTCTCCTAACAAGGGCACATGCCAAGGTCTGGGTAGATTAGATGGTCAGCGAACAATTAGTTTGCCTGGTCCGTTAAGTCCCATTTTCTTTTACATCATGTGGAGGGCCGTGTAAGTGTGCGCCGTTTACCTAGAGAAGTGACGACACCAGGATACACTGTGGAATGATGACAAGCCGGTGGAGGGAGTGTGATGCCCGGGGCATTGTTCTCATGGGAAACCTTGGGTCTTGCCATTCATGTGGATGGTACTTTGACATGTGCCACCTACCAAAACATCGTTGCAGACCAGGCACACATTGTTCGGGAAAGGTTTGAGGAACATGATGAAGAGTTCAAGGTGTTGCCCTGGCCTCCAAATTCCCCAGATCTCAATCCGATTGAGCTTCTGTGGGATGTGCTGGACCAACAGGTCTGATCCATGGAGGCCCCACCTTGCAACTTACAGGACTTGAAGGATCTGCTGCTAACGTCTTGGTGCCAGATACCACAGGATACCTTCAGGGCTCCATCCACTCATACTTAAATTCTAACAAGATGCCCAAGCCCTACTGATGTGAAGCCTCCCCACAGCATGATGCAGCCATCGGCAAACTTCACTATAGGAATGGTGTGTCTTGAGGCATGGGCGGTATTAGGTCTACACCACACATTGTGGCCTTGTGGCCTTTTCCCATATTTTTTGTACCCCTTTCCTAATCTATTCATTTGTAGGACAATCGTAAGTTAATTGCGTCCTTGTTTAATTTTCTTTCACCTGTGTAAACTGGGAGCTTCCACAGCCGGATATAAGGTCGAATATTAGCAAGCAATTTAAATCTTTAAAATTTTTCTTATGAATATTTTCCCAACATAAAACCAATCATCAGTAATATGAGTTATATCAAGTGTATCTGTCTCAACATTGAAGGGCACTCTTTCATCCTAACGGACTATTCTGAGCAAATCCCACTACTCTGCATCCTCCATTCAGTGAATTGTTATTTAATTCATTTAGCACATATTTTGATTAAGTAGTGTAGAAAATCATGATGTTGATGTTTACAGACCTCATCTGAAATTAAACAGAATGGCAAGACAAGTACCTCAAAAGGAACCATACATTACCTCCTCCCACTCTCTCAGTCGTGCTGCTGATTCAATCAAGATGATCAAGACCCAACTAGACTCTCAAACATTCCTTAGCACCATGTGTTAATTATCCTATTAACATATCTCAACGCCATGCGCACACTATTCCCATTCGTCCAACACACTCCAGACCTGTGTCCTGATTACCGTTTATACCCCTCACTCAGTGCAATCTTGACTCCCAGTGTTTAGACCAACCTTGTGTCCCCCCGTTGCCTACTATTCCGTTGTACTGATCCCTCGTTACAGACTTTCCCTACCCTTTTGACACGACTTCCGGATTTGCCCGTTTTGGATTTTGATGCCATGCCCCTGACTACTGCCTGCCTTGGCAACGATTCCTGCTCTGCTCTCCTTTTTTTTTGGTTGTATTGCAAAATAAAAGTCCCCCTCCTGGGTTCATCCTTCGGCTTTGTCCTGTCACAGGTACAGAGTGGGCTGCACTTATCATAAATGTTTTATAGGCTGTGACTCAGAAATAAAGTCTGGTCAGTTGTAGTGGCCTCATGCTACAGAATGTGATGGGAACATAATTTTTGACACACTTATGGCATTTCCATTAAGCTGGATATATATATGGATGTAGTACTGCACTATTTCCTACAGGGTGTTTTGTTCACTCGAGACAAGGTGTTACCAAAGATAAATCTTCAGGACTAACGGTGGAGCGATAGCCCTTCTTCCCAACCCTACCCCCATTTGTCACGCTGTCCTCCTGAGACTGCAGGAGACAAATGGACTGGCAAATAACGAAAGAAAGGCATCGTCTCCTGCATGTGACGTTGTGATAGAGCCATCTCATTACACCTAATTGTACCTCCCTGCACCAAAGAAAAATAAGAAAAGAAAAAGAAAACATTAACCGAGGTGTCACTCAAAATAAATTGATACTGGACATTCAGAGGTCTCGTCTGCGCACTGCTCTCTGCTTTTGTTGGCCCGGAGTTCTTCTGAAAGTAGCGATGTTATCGTTGTTATAAAATCCGTTTTATCTCCTACTTCTGTTGGGACAAAAAAAATGGCTAAGTTATCTGTAATCTGTTCCTGGCACTAAACCATTTTTTTGATCATGTACAGAGAATGGGGCGATCGCCCTCTAACGGAAGGGCCTGGTAATCTGCAATTTCCCCTCGAGAACCAGATTCCAAAATGGACTAATGAAACAGAAAACAATGTATCATCACCCCCATTAAAGCACTGACTGAAATAAGCATTAGCTCCCAAAGCATCTGTCTGCTGAAGTCAGAGAAAGGCAATACTCAAGAGCACCTATTCTCTACAGCTGTTTTTATTTCTTTTTTATACCCAGTAAGAAAAGTTACCGACTCTTGGCAACATTGCTGTCACTTTTAGGTATCGGTGCAGCCTCCTCTGGTGGTGCCACAATTTGGGGTAGTGATAATTGAGGTCCGTCATCACAACATTTAGTCTGCACTTTTTCGTTAATCATTGCATATTGTGGAAGACAGAGCGACTGCACCCAGCTGGTAAAGGGTCCCAAAGGGGTGCAGTAACCAGTAAGTATTTTTGTTGATGAAAAAATCTCATGGCAGAATAACTTATTCCACACTGATGTCTGTGCTACAGCATACATACAATATGTCCTTCATGTCCATATTCCAGGTAAAATGTACAATTGAATGTTTATAGCATAACAACAGGAATTAAATGTATCAGAGTTTGTTCTGCAATAGAGCTTTTCCTTCCTATCTACCTATGTGGTTATGGAAGAAGAGCTAGATCCTCGTGCTGTTCCGAGCTCCATGTGGTTTCAAAGAGAATCGCTTATCAACCATTTTTCCATCAGGATTTTTGCAATGGAAACATTCATTTGAACTTTTTAAAGATCCTGAATAAAACATATTCATACACGTTTTAATACGTCTGTCGATCAGGGGTGCAAGAACAAATTTTGACGTGGGGGTGAAATGATTGGCTTGGTCCTGCATAGCCTATTTTGAACTATTTTCGCATTTCTGGTCTGCTCTAAGTGACCTCTGTGCAACAGTATTTACGCGCATCACCCACATCAAGAATCACTGAATACTTTCTTTAATCAAAAATGCGAAAAAGGAATATGTTTTTGTTTAAACATATTTTAATTACTGATTTGTGAATTTAGTTGACCAAAACATCGGCTATTTGTGTTTGATGAGAACAGGTATGAAAATAAAACCATGACAATTTACTCAGTTATACTAATTGTTTTGTTTAGTCGTTTTTTGTCTAGAGCCGGGCGGCCCTATACGCTCACTATGCAAGTACTATACGCTATACGCTCACTAGGCCCCCCGCAAATGGTTTACATGGCTCACGGGTCAGGTAGGAGGGCCCCTTAGCAGAATTTAGCTTAAGGCCCTAGAGAGGTCAGGACCGGCTCTGTCTCTTGCATCCCCACTGCACCCATCCTTCTGCACGCCCATGCTGGCCTCTTAACTGGTAAAATTGTACACATACAACCTGCTTTTCAAGAAATGTTACCAACATGAGTCAGGTAATTGCTACAAGAATATAACATTTGTAACACGATGCCAGCTCTTTCACGACTCATACGTGACGTGTGAGACAGGACTTTTATGTAGGTAATTGTTCTGTTTAGTCTGTTCCCTGCCATCGCGCTACACGTCGATGCTAGCCACCGTACACGGACAACTTCCTTTTCCAAGATCTGTCACGAACATGGGATATGCAAATGCTACATGAAGATTAAATGTAAAAGGATGCCAGTTTAGGTGGCTGGTTACTGAATTTGCTATCGAGTGATGGAAAAAAATCTGGGTGGGGAAAACCACAGAATGTCAGGTTCGGTCTATCAATATCTAGACTTTTTCCAGAGAAATTTCAAGAATTACAGATCCTATGGTGGGTTAATGTGTAGTGGGCTAGTTAAGCTAGTTAACTGAGGGAATAGTTATCTGATGGAATGTTGTTGATGCAATTATATGGTGGGTTAATGTGTAGTGGAATGCTAGTTACCTGAGGGAATAGTTATCTGATGGAATGTTGTTACTACAATAAACATGGTATGGAAGGCAACTATATGCTGGTTAATGTGAAGTGGAATGCTGGAACTGCAATAAACATGTTTTTTATTTTCTGCCCGAATCAAACCAAAACCACAGTTGTTTCCCAATTCCAATAAAACAGGAATTAAGTGAATCCGGAACTACCTAGGGCCTGGAAGATAACCACAATGGTTTCCTTGAGTTCAGTATGTATTAGCAAATGGGCCAATCGTGACAGTAGGGTAAAAGACGTGACCAATAGGGGGTAGTAAAATACTGTGGCGACGCCGTGGGCACCTCCTATTAGAGGAAGGGCGGGTATGCTAGAATTATACAAAAGCTGGTGTGCCGAGGACAACGTGGCTTTTGTTGTACTTAAAAGTCTTAATTTCTTGAAGAACCAAGTCGCTGTCTCCTAACTACAGTTCCACCAGAAAGGATTGAAAACAATCACTGTTTGTCGAATTGGAAACCACGACAATCCCCGAGGGCCCTGCTCATGAGGTGTTGTATTCAGGTAGTCAAACTTTATTTAAACGAATTCGTTGATTTATATTATTAGCATCCAGGCTACGTACAGTAACACGGCAACCGCTTTTAGTTTTTACAATATCGATAATAGAAAGTGCTAAATTTGAAAAAATATAGATAAATATAAGCAAAATACAATGCATACTAAAATTATAACGTACCACAATGTATACAATACTGACGAGTAGTTTTTAATGTGTAGCAATTGTCTAATCACGCCTACAATTTTGAGTTTGATTTTAACTCGAAACACCAGCGTATGTGCTGTACTGAACCAAAAAAAACTCCAAAAAAGCACCACATTACTTAGACTAATTAAACAACCTTTTAAAAAACATCCTTGGTTATATGACTGCATGGTCTAATAAAATCTTTGGAGTCTCATTGCTATTCTTTATGTAATGGCGTAAATAAGTTGGATAAATTCCTGCGTAAATGGGGAAGCGCCACCTTGTGGAATGCAGAGGTGTTCTCTATACAAGTGGCAAAAAAGGGAATTATGGGAACTCCACAGTAGAAGTAATCAGCTATGTTGTGGGTAAGTAGCGGTTTTTTAGGGGATAAATCCACTATAGAGTTGTTGAATTAACTCGAATTCCAATTTATGAATGCATTTTTGTTGTATATATTGATAATACACTACTGTAAGTAATTTGGCGTTTAATAAGCCATACATTATACTTTTATAATCGAAGTTAACTTTCGTTTTCTGGTGGGTTTTACTCGTTTACAGTAGCTAACATGAGGTATTTTCTTTAGGAGAGTAGAATTTGTTTCAGACGAATAATCGTGTGTGTCCCATTATTGCAGGTAAATTATTTGGCGTTTGTGTTTTGTATTAATGTATCGCTCATTTAAAATAATTCACTTCGTAAATGCTAGCTACGAAGCGTGGTTATCGGTGCTATACTCATTTTCCACACTAGAGGGTACCCCAACCTGTTGTAGATATTATATTTTGATATTGTAAAACAAAAAAGGTGATAGTAAAGTGATTGTCAAATTGAAAACATGTTTTTGTTTTCTAAGATATTTTTTTGTAAATCCACTATACGATCGCAAAATATTATTTATATGACCATTCTATTAGACCTAAGTACCGCAGAAGTAATCAGCAATGCTGTGGGAGAGTGGAATTTGTTCCAGACTAATAATCGTGTGTATGTCCCATTATTGCAGATGTAATAAAACCGCTGTCATACAATTGTGTTGGCTTATGGGACAGAGATGAGGAGTGTATGTTGCAGTACATTTACTCTGAATGTCGGACTTAACAACATTTTAGTATTTAAACCCGTTCTTATTTGCGTATTTCTTCTGTATTCGTTACCAATCACTCGCGAGACTTTTTAACCGGAAGACTTATTGTTGCAGGAAAAAATAACCTGAGAAATTCGTGGACTGATCTTTCAGACTTTGCCGAGTTATATCATACGTCTTTGGACATTTATAAGGCTATACTGTCAGGTCATTTTTGAGCACAATCAGATTAAGACGTACCTACGGGTGATACTGGCGATTACTATGACGTTATTTAGCCAAAATATGCTGTGATATAGTAACGTATCTGTGCATAATGTTTTGTAGAGGGTATACTAAACCAGCTACCAAGCCTTGTTTTTTCTTTTTAACCTAACGATCTAATTCTCTTAACCAAGCCATGTACAGCTGTCATCTGTTCTTTATAATGCCATATTTATATAGTTTATTTCCCAATAAAATAGACAGTGAACGTTTTAAAAGAAATTTAATGATGGTGACTGGGGGTTTTCGCCCAGAGAACTTTGAATTTATAAGACCTAATTTTATTAATAAGAAACGCCTTCTTATTTCTACTATGAAAGGTCTATCATTGATATAATTAGTTTAAAATCAACTCTCATTATATTTGGAAACGGAAAAACCATTTGTCACCACAACCTAAAACAATTACTAAAATTAGTTGTCTCCTTATGGTAGTACATTTTCCTCTCCTTATATGGGGAAATCTCCATCTCCTGTTCCCCAATTGGTGGAGAGGCACGTTCGTGCTGCCAAATGTTCCCCTTTACCAAGAAGACGCATAAATGTTGCTCACACCTATGGTTTCAAATAAGATTCCCAGAGCACGCAGACTGTAGTAGTATTATTCGGTGGTCAGGTGCATATTACAATAGCGGTGCTTGTGTCTCCTGGATGTCTGTAATGTTTGGAGTGCCAGATGTTCTAGAAAATAAGCAAAGGCCACAAACCTGTGTCAGTTGGGCTACTGTAAATGTCCTCTTTGTCATGGTGCCATTTTGAACCATGAACCCACAACTCACCCACACCTGTTTTTAAACTCCAACAATACTATTTTATTCAATGTGCAACGAGAAGGCGCACCTATAGGTATTCATCAAGGAGTTCTTCAAAGGGACAGTCCCTTCTCAAAGCTTTTAAAACATTTTCAGAGTTTCTCAGCTGGGCGTGGTTACGCCATCAGATACTAGAGGTGTCCAATATTGTGTGTGTGTGTGTGTCACATGGTTTATCATGGTAAAGGGTTTTATTTTATTAACCTTTCATGTGAACAGCACAACAAACTGGAGCAGATACACTTGGGGACATCACAGCAGACCTAATTTCTTCCAAATGATAGGAACGACTTCTTTCTCTGAATTTCGTTATGAGTGTTTTTCTTAATGCTTAAACACCATGTACCCAGGCTTGCAGTTTTCCTGTTACGAAGAGATCCAAAAACAATCCAATGTGTTTTTTGCATAGCACAGCATATAGACGCACAAAATATACATGTAATCCTTGAAAAGTGGTAGTTACTTAACCATTTTATTCTTTCAACCCCCCAGGTTACGCCGTTCCATTGAGTCGCCATTTTGTCAGTCAGGAGGCTGAGATTGACCGAAGGCCACGGTGCATACCAGAAGTGCCTGAAGGCTAGAAAGTAGGTTATTCCAAGTTTGTTGCACGCGACTCAATAAACCAGAGCGCTAAAGTTCTTCAGTCATTAACTTCCGCTCAGAAGTGTGACTACATTTGTTTTGTGATGGAATCTATTTACCCGGCTGGAGAGGACCATTTTCCCACATTGATATCTGGCAAGATTAAAGTGGAGAATGAAGAGTGGGACAACTTTTTATTGGAGTACCCAGCTGATTGTAATGTTAATTTAAAACCTGAGGAGCAAGGCGTTCAAAATGAACCTGATCCATTTGTCAGTGTGGCAGAAAAATCTCCCAGGAAAGCTTGTGAACCTGTTATGTTTAAGAATGAGCAACACAATGACACAGCTATAAAAACGGCGGCGTGTGGACCGAATCCTACGGAGACAGAGCAACATTTCAACTTCATGCCTGATGAATGTATACCGGAGTCAACTTCTCGGCCAACCATTGAAGACTGCAGCCCAGGAGTCAAAAAGTCTAATAGTGAGGCTAAAGAGCTGAACAAATGTCACAGGGTTTTGAGGAGTGTTGGTAAGAAACTACACAAGCAGAGACAGGAATGCCTGCCAGCAAAGAAATCACACGTGTGCTCAGGGTGTGGAAAATGCTTTAACAATCTATATTCCCTAAATCGACATCAGCAAGTTCACGGCAGTAAGAAACATGTTTGTTCTATGTGTGGGAAGAATTTCAAACATTTAGATAGCGTTAAAAGACATCAGGAAAATCATACCATGGAGAAAACATTTGTTTGTTCTGTGTGTGGGAAGGGTTTCTGTCGATTGCCTAGCTTAAAAGCACATCAGCTGACTCATACTAGAGAGATTGTACTATATCATTGCACCGAATGTGGAAAAGGTTGCTCACAATTGTCAAATCTAAAAGAGCACATGCGTGTTCACACAGGAGAGAAACCCTATAGTTGTGAAGAGTGTGGAAAGGCTTTCAGCACTGCAGGGCATTTAAAAGAACACAAGCGAATTCATACGGGCGAGAAACCTTACTGTTGCAGTGTTTGTGGGATGTGTTTTCGCACATCAAATAACCTAAAATCTCATCAGCACTCTCATGCAGGTCTTCGAGAGAAACACAGTTGCACAGTGTGTAATAAACATTTTAATAGTAAAGCACAGTTAAAACAACATCAGCAGATTCATACGGGGGAGAAGCCGTACTCTTGCTCAGAATGTGGGACGAGTTTCAGGCACCTGGCTTCCTTAAAAAAACATGTGCTAATACACACAGGAGAGAAGCCGTACCACTGTGTTGAGTGTGGGAAATCCTTCCGTCATGTGGGAAGCTTAAAGGAACATCAGTGGCTTCACGCAGAAGAGATGCCATACTCCTGCAGTGTGTGTGGCAAAGGTTTCCGTCACTTAGGAAACTTGAAGAAACATCAGCTTGTTCACAAAGCATAGACCATATTATGTACCCAGGCTGGAGGTGAATGAAAAGTTAAGAATAACTGATTGATTTTTAAGGTCTGAAACTAAGCTGTCCCCAAAGAAACGTGCGTGTGAAGGGAGCTGTAAATGCAATTAAAACTGCCATAGGTTGGGTGACTAGTATTTTTGCATTGTATAATGTTTACCCACTTAAGCAGGAATGAAGGCAAGAACAGGTGGGTATGCTTTTTGAATGCCAATATAGTTCTTTCCAGAGAGTCAAAGACCGAGATGGGAAGTTCCCTCTGAGTGTAACATTTTTATTTTACTTGCAAAATGTGTCTAATTGGAGTAAGGGTTTCATAATTAAACAGAATTGGTGGAACAATTATTTTTTAAATGCTATAGATCCAAAATATTTTTATACCAATTAAATAATTTCTTCATCAACTTATTTTCAAACATTTTTATAATAAAAGATAAAAATATGAATACGTTATTGTACAGTAATGGTTAAAAGGTTTTGCGAATTTGATTAATGAATCCTAAAAAAAAATGAACTTATAAAAACATTTGTGCAGTCCTGTTGTCATTGTTTGACAGCAAACGATGCATCAGCAAACCAAACATTAGACTTGTAACAAAAAAAGCCTGTTATAATTAGAAATGTTGTAAGTGCTTTTTTCAGTGACATATTCAACCATTTGGTCACAGAAGAGTTTTGTTTAGCAGTTATTACCAAACCATTGAAGGGACCAGGGGAATACATTCTTATTAGGGTTGACGGTGGTTTGCATAGGGTTAACGCAATTCTGGCCCTGGATACCTGTGTATGATGATTTTTTGTACTAAAGGGTTATATGCATGTTCAGTGTGTATTTATGCTGTGCTATGCAAGAAATTAAAGACGGGCAGAAGCTTGGGCTTTATTTAGTCTTTTTCTCCATATTAGGGAAGCATAAGGGTTACGGCAAGTACGGGGTGTGTTAAGACACGCACAATGTTTAAGTGGTAAGAAGAACGCAGAATATTTAGGTAGTGACAAGTTGTATTTCATTAACTTTGGGCTGTAAATGCATCTGTCTAATGGAACTTCCTGAGCATTCTGGAGGATACTTCTTCATTGTTCCATGTTGCTACAGCATCAATTGTATCAATTCTCACCTGTGAATTATATTATGATCAACAAGCTTAAGAAACTGATCTGTGTCAACCAAGCCCATTTCATTCAGGATTGATTGAGCTGTTAATTGGATGTGGGATTTGGATTTTTATGTCTTTCCACAGTATCCTGCTTAAATAGTTGAAAACGGGATTGTTGGATGTAGGCGCTTGTCATTTAAAAGATACAATTACGTTTGTATTTGTCCTTAAAATGGTAATATTAATACAACTAGTTAATTTAAATCTTATAATATAAAAGGTATTTAATTGAATTGCAAATTGGTAACAAAAAATTATATTAATGGCATAGGGGGTTCTGTTTACTTTCTTTTTTAACACTTACACCAGGTTTGTTAAAAACCCTCAAAGCTGAGTATGCTGAGGCTAGTTTTAAATCAGCGACTTAGTCAGGCCAAGTTAATTAAGAATTAGATTTGGGCAGACTGACTATGGATCCACAAACACTGTAAATGAAGGCAGATGACCGATGAGTGAGGAGTTGTAGTGTAAGCTGTTGAGAACAAAAGGTTCGAAGAAGTTAGAGGGTACGATATTTACGTTCTTTCAAGAGGCGTTGTAATTCTGTATTATTGCCACACGGGGCCAGCGTGTAATTACGAACTAACCAGATTACCATTTTGAGACAGAGCATTTTAAACGTCTCGACTTCAAACATGCTTTTAAAGTAAGTTTTTTTGCTTTCTGTACTTAAAGTGCAAATGCATGCATGCATGCCCCAGCGTGAAATGACAAGAGTGATGCGCACATTTTCCATTAAAATGTCCAACTTTACAGTGACTCATCTAAGCGAAGTTCGAATTGTTTCCTGGCGAATAAACAAAGACAAAATTGCGTTTTTCTGAAATTTTATTCGATAATACTGTATATTTTGTTGATTGACTTAATGTCCACATACGAATTACACAAAGCAAAAAAGACATGCATACTCTGGTTCTTAATATACAACAGCTCTCATGTGGTTCCAGCACAAGAAGTGTCACACTATTCTTTTCGTCAAAACGTTAAAGAGGAAGACAAAAGACTAAAACTACTAGAAAATAACAAATTAAAAACACGGATTGAACAATTATTAAATTATGTCAACGTTTCCAATATATTTAATACTTGCAAATGAATTCAGAAGAGTACAAAAATACCGTGTACAACGTCTACTGTAGCTATGCCTAAGCCCGGGTAATGGGACCAGGCCCTTTACTAATACGGTAACTGCGTTCGGCACGGGTGGCACATTCTTTACGGCCAGTGTCAGCTGGTTCATTCACGCTAGCGTCTTAATTGTTAAGTAATTATTTTTTTGCTTGGAAATTACATAACTTTGCGTTTCAGAATTAAATAAGTTGCTAACTGCCGGTAATCGCTAAAACAAGCAAGGCTTCTGTCCTCTAGGACCTCTAGCTACACTTGGTCTCGAGGAAAAGCGTCTTTTTGAAAGAGGGATTCTACAACTGGGATTGACAAAACTCTATGGTAGTTAACGTTTTCTACAGCCTGCTAACAAGTTTAAAAAAAGAATGTAATGTAACCAAAAATACAAGGCAATTTCCATTAAGAAAAACTTAAGGCGCAGAAATGTGTAGGATGGTCCTTGTCAAATACAAACGTTTTCAAAGGAAACAAAGGCGTCCATTTAAAGGTTAAAACAACTTCAGCCCTCTCCTGCAGTTGACCAGATAGTGATAGACGTCACCACCTCTCAATCTTTCGCTTCAGAGGGCAGTGTACAGGCACTGTGCTTAGTGTTTCCTATCCATAGAAGTTTACAAGAAAGACTGCGATTTATGCAAGGATTTCCTGCTTTTAACCCTCATAGCTCAAAATTAATGAGGCAGCATTTTCCCCGGCCCCCATGAGACTCTGATGGCAGGACTGTCAACACGCAGGCCGCGCTGCACTGCAACTGGGGCATGCACTCCGTCAATCACATGACCTGTTGGTACCCAGCAGGCACGCAGCAGCGTCACCCCACCTCCTGCAAACAACGTGCTAACTCATTCCAATGACGAAGGGTTCCCAACTTTTCCACTAATAATCATGGCCATAGAAGAAGAGACTATGGCGGTGTTGTATCATGATATGCCTATATATAATAGCGGCGTTTAAAATGTTTTAATTCTGCAGCAAATTTTATACCGAATGTCTACCATAGGCCGGAACTACCCCCCTAGTTTTATTTTCCTAGAAGCGTGAAAGGGATTGCATGCAATTTGTTGTCCTGCATTAATCAGTTCTGGCATTGAGAGTCTTTAACATTGTACAAGTCAATTTCAGCCATCAAACACTGAAACAAATGGCAGTTAATGGAGTAACATACATTTTACAAATATCAACAGGATTATATATGATTTCCTTAAAAACAAAGGGGGGAAATGAAAATAAAACAAAAAAGCAGAACTACAAAAGCAATAGATAGTAAACCATGGTAAAGCTCCACAAGGAACTAGATTGGTTACAAAACAGAGCTTTTAATTCCTGCTTGTTTGACCAAACGTGTCAAATCCTTGGAAAGTGCAAATCTAGTTCTAACTAGGATTATGAATAAATTCTGAATTAGACAAAATAAAAACAACTGTATATGCATAAGTACTGTACAGTGGGCTGGAGGACAAGGGGGGGAATGGGGAGAACAATGGGGGTTCGGTGAGAAAGATAGAGACACATGGCGTCCAAAGGATACCTTGGCAAACAGGCTCGGTTTGTCCATCATAGACTGGTCTAGTGAGACATAAAAAAATCCTCTCAGAGAGGTGAAAAGTCAAGTTAAATTTGATTTTTTTTAATGCTCATGATTATAGTGGTGATTGCTGCTATAAGTTAAAAGGAGTGCATGTATTTTTTTGGTAGGCTTTATTTATTACTATCCTCTCATTTACAAACAAATACTCACATTCCGCCTTGCTTGCACCCTCTGTACAACTGACCATAGTGGATATATAAACCGAGCTAGTTTAGACTCTCAGAGCTCGTTAACACAAAGCCTGCAGTTAGTTTTTCATGAAATTACATTCTGGTCTGTGAGGAGTGGCGGTGTTAATTGACTTGAGACTCAAGTCTCAGAAAACTATTTGAAATCACTTTAGATGCAATACGAGTGTCTTTTTTTTTTGGTCCAACAGCAAAATCCATGTATTCCATGATTATTTTAATTTTGTTTTATCTTTTCTAATTATCTGAAGAAAAGTAAAATTCTTGTTTATCAACAGGGAAAATGCTATAAGCTTACAGCTTTGGTATACAATTTTGGTATAAAACTCATGCAACCATTCTTCAGAAAGTTGTCATTCTCCAAAGACATTCTCAAAACACTCTGGGAAGGCCTGCCTCTCCATTATGTTTGTTACAAGTAGCACAGTGAAGAAGAAAAAGTAACTAGTGTAAGGTGGTATTCTTTCAGACCATCGCAACATATCAAGTGCTACATAAAACAAACTCAGGGGTATTTTAAAATGTGTTAAGCGCTTTATTCTGGGCAGAAGGTGCCCATTTCACAGGATTGTCCCTCACATATTTTATATATATGGTTTCGATATTTATATAGATTTCCCTGCTTTCTAAATAAAGCAACGTCTTCACTCGACCAGTCTATGTGTCTCTTCTAGTTGTTTTTGAATTGTTTAACCGATTAGTTTCATTTTTTTCTTTTCAGTTGAATAAATTTTTTTGCCGCTCAGATTGCCTCTCTAATTTATTTACTCCTTTTAACTTTATAATGAGCTTGCAGGCGGTTTTAGTTGGGCTGTGCAGTAGGCTGTCAGGCAATATCGATTAGGGGTCCTCGATGTCCAGAAACTCCTTCTTAGGGGGGGCCACCCCGCGGTACCATGCGCAGGAGCCATCACTCCTCTTGATGCAGGCGTAGTGGTTGGCCTGGCGACCGCTGATGCTCTTCTCCATCACCCAGTCTGTCCACAGGCACTCCTCGGGGGCACTGATGGTGCATGGGGTGGAGGGACAGCGAGTGATCTGAGGACATAGAGGCAGTGTTAAATTAGCTTTACAGTCATCTGCTTGGGCACACCTGGACACTAAGAGTAGTTCATCGGTTTTTACACCTGAATATTTACTGAAAAGCCGTTCATCCGTTTTCATGCCTGGATATTTACCGAAGAGCACAACGGATTTAACCGGGCGATCAACAGGTTACACAGCCAATGCAAATTTTCCCTTAAATGAACAGATGTTAATATAAATTAATATATTAAACAGAAATTAAGATAAATAATAAATTGTATATATATAAAATTGAATATTTTAAATGTAAATTAAAACGAAAATGTAATGAATTGTAAATAATTATATGTAAATATAAATTGAATATTTTAAAGATAAATGTAAATGAGGCTGCTGCAGTCCCACCCCCTCACCTTGCACTCGCAGCCCATCTGGTACCGCTGGCTCAGACTCTTCTTCTGTGTGGCGCTCATCGACTCCCAGGGCACAATGAAGTCACACAGGGTCACATGCATGGTCCCGTCTGACTCCTCCTTTCCTGGAATGGAACGTCACACCAACAGGAGGCATCAACGGAAAGGCAGCCCCATGGCATCTCCAGGTCCTCCGCTATGACCAGCGATTCTGCAGACCAGGCTCCCAGCCCACTCAGTGCTCAGACTTTACAGTGAGCGGTTGTGCTGGCCCAACGTTAAAGGACAGGGAAGGGCGTTTCGGTGCAATCCATAAGAGCCTAGAGAAAATGCCCCTCTATTGTTGAGAGCCCCCGTCGTAACATTTCAGAGTAGCGTACGATATCTCATCACTCTTGTCACGTACATCACAGGTATATTCTTCTTGGGTACATAGTTTACGTGCGTTGGCCTCGGGGCTGGGAAATTGACAGCCTCAGCGATAATGAGCCCAGACTTCTCTGGCTGTATACTCCCCCCCCTTGGCTGCCTCAGGAGCATAGCTACTGCGGCTGGTTGCCGGTGTCTACTCTGTAATTTGGGCTCCTGCTCTGTTGTGCTGGGGTCTGTCTGGATCGCTGAAACAGAGAGTGTCTGCTTTCCTAATCTCGGGTGTCTCGTTCTTTTTTTTCTTTTTCTTCTTCTTTCTTCTACTTAACGGCTGTCTACCCAACACCGCTAACTGGGGGCCGGGGCCGCGCTGCCGCAAGTTTCTGCAAGTGAGTTACGTCATCGCCAAAAAATGCCACATGCTTATGACTCTACGACAAGGCAATGAAATGTGTGTGCGTTAAAGGCAAAGGGCATCAAGTGGGATTTTAGGTAGTTCCTGGCACTGTTTACGCTTTCAGGGTGCAGTGGTGCAACAGAAGCCCCAGCTGTCAAGAAGCTGTGTATCTTGAGTGGAGGCATGGTGGTGCCTGTGCCCAGGGATGGCTTGGGGCTCGGTGGCAGATGTTACTGGAGATATTACTGGGGTCTTAACGCTTGTGTTAACATCAGCTGCGTTTCCTTCTAAGCCTGAACGTGCCGATGTGGTCCCACTTGCAGTGTACTACATCTGCGTGTTTCTGCTTCTCGGGAAAGGTTCCTACCTGCGATGAGGTATTCCTTTTTTCCATTGGTGTCCAGGGTCACCCCGCACACAGCGGAGGAGGGGGCAGTGAAGATTGTCTCAATGTCCCGGTCTGGGCCTTTGAACATCTACCAAACAACAATCGACAATCAACAAGAAGGCGATCCCCCCGAGCTTACTCGATCAGTCCGTAATAGCCAGAGAACAGAAGGTAGGCTTGTCCAATGTTGTTAAAGGGGTTTAAAATACTCAAGTAACTTCAGACGAGGACCATGTTTGAGGATTTCCGAATGAGATGGAAAAATAATGTTTGCAGGAATTAAGTGATGCAAGGGGTTTGAAGCTCTGAGGCCAGATTAAGGAACATAATTTTAAGCAGTTTTATAAACCAAACTGTCTGTCAGTTTACTTAGCCCACTGAGTGTGGTAGCTATGGTGATAAAATCCACCGTCTATAATTGGTGGCCTAGTGGATAAGGTGCCGCATGGGTGATTGTATTCTCAAGAAAGTGTCTACTCAGCATATAATATCAGCTGGAGCCCTGCTAAGGAAAAGATTGACCTGCCTTTTTTGCTGGGATAAGGACATTAGTTAGTGCTTCAACACGCGCCTCAAGACAAACATACATATATCACACAGCCGTGCATCATAATGATATAAAAATAACAAAACTTCTGTTACAACAACCACGTAAAATTACTCAAGACCAAACCAGGAAAAAAAGACATCCTAGTCAAAATAATTTGGAACTATGTACAGGCCCTGTGAAAAACAGATTCTGCCTAGCTTGTATCCATCTAAAAAAAATGTTATAAGCTACCAGAGAAAAAATATAATTGGTGATGGAACTGAACTGTACTGTACTGAAAGATTGGTTGCCATGGTTTCCTGACCCTGGCAAAACAGGATCGTTGTCCAATGAAGTTTCAGGCTTTTTTTGTACAAGACAACAACAGAGTATTGGCATGTGAGGTAGATCTTTTCATATGCTGATGTGATGCACTGGTCCCACTGCGAAGCCCGTCGCAGCATTGGGGTGGTTATAGCGTTAGAATGCAATGCAAATGCTTCACTGGGATTCCTAGCATAGCTCTTTGTTCACAGGAGGGGCGTGGGCTAGAAGCAACAAGGACAGAAAGTCAGGGCTTCAGCATAGCCGCCTCGCCCCTTACCTTGATCTGCTTGATGTCGTACTGGATCCTCTTGATGGGGTTGCCGTAGATGTCATTCCCAGTGTCCACCTCCTTCCTACTGACAACTTTTACACGAATCACTGGGGGAGGAACAGAAAGCTGGGGTTAAACCATAGCCCCTCCCACCTTTTGTCTGCCACTAATTTGGTGACGCAGACTGTCAGCCTGTCTCTCTCTCTCTCTCGCTCTCGCTCTCTCTCTCTCGGTCTTCTTTTCAGTCCAGGTTCTTAATGAGTACCGTCTGCTGTAGTTTTCATTAGCATTGTTTTGAAGTCACTGAGCTGCAGGCTGCAGAGGCTCTGAACCCCCTACACCTCCCACTAGCCCCCGATACAGACGTGACTGCAGTCAATCTCAAGAGCGATGGCAGCACAATAGGAAAGGTGCCCCGCTGTCAGCAGGAAAAAAAGAAAAGTAAAGGGTACCATTCCCAACAGCCAGGAGACACACATCAGTCTCATCGTCTTCCCCTTTCACTCCTTCCAAGAGGGCTCAGCTCCCTCCTGCAGCTCTTTGTGCAAACCAAGACCTCAGTCTGGTCAAACTGCTGTTTCATGCCTGTTCTGCGAGCGGGCATGAGGCAAAGAGTGGCTTGATAACAGCTCTGTGTGTGTGTGTGTGTGTGTGGTGGGGGGGCGGTTACATGAAGTTTACAAACCTGTCGGAGTTAACAAAATAATGAAGAGGATGAGGGAAACCGAGAGAGAGAGAGAGAGATATAGATAGATAGTGAGAGGACAGAAGAGAAGTACAGCACAGTAGCAGTTCAGCAGTTTTTTTTCCCCGTTTTTCCCCCCCGACAAACCTGGGTCGGTACGACATCTGCACCATGTCATGTGCTAGCTTGGGGAAAGGGCAGCTACTTAGCATGGAAAATATGAGCTTCTGGATGGTTACATACGAGGGCATAAAATAACCCCAGGAAGGGGGTGGGGGTGGGGGAGACACGTGTGCACAAGCTGGGCCGGGGCCGCAGCCAGCGCTCCCCAGTCTAAGGCTCTCTCCATGGCCTGGACCAGACGCAAATATGGAGCGTCCGCCTCTGTTAAAGACAACCACAGCCTCCCCGTCAAAGCCGCGTGCTTTTCCTGGTATATCACCGCTTTCCGCTCAGAGACCGTCTCTCCGAGCCGCAGCGGGTCCAGCTCCCCGACACCAGGGCGACAGTGCCCATCCCCCCGTTGACGTGAGCTCCCGGGCTTCACTCAACGCAACCCAAATGTGTGTGTGTGTGTGTGTCTGTCTGTGTGTGTCTGTGTGTGGGGGGGGGGTTAATGCTTTTATCAGATGGGGCAAAAACACATCTGCGGCGCTGACATGTGGCCACTCTCCAGTTTACGCGCACCCCAACTTTCTTTAGCACCCCCAGGGCATTACAGGGAATTACATCACATAGCTTGTGACACACACACACAGCTCCTGTTCTTTAATTATTTAATTATTAACAGTTAGCTCCAAGCCCCCACCCCCCCCCATTACTAATGGGAACGTAAATGTATCAGGTATGAAGAAGAAAACAAGCTAGGAGACAGACCACTCCTAGTCGCTGAGTTATATGGGACTTGTAATCGCTTTTCCTGAGTTTGCAGAATAGTCCTACTTAAATAGGCACAGACATTTTTCCCCCCTCCTTTTGTTAAGTAGGTCATGTGAAATATGTTCCACCCAACTGTAACAAACTGGGTTGAAGACTGTGAGGAAAGTGGTCACATCAGTTAAATAAAATAAAAAACTCAGCTACCATCAACTTATTCATTCTTTTTTTGAACAGAATTTTTTTTTTTTTTTTTAAGAGAAATAGGCCAGGAAAACACGTTTCTACCAAAATCGTAAGACAACTTGAAACTAGGGCAGTGCTTCGAAAACAGTGGTCAGAGAACCAGACTTTTGACAAAAACATTACAGGTTCAAATTCCAAATTTCATGAGGTGTTTCATGAGCTGTTTAACCCAAATTGCATCAATAATGGTGGAAAAGCCCACAACAAAAACAACGATAACAACAATAATAATAATATGAAGAACGTAAATTTAACCTATACAGATATACACGTTTATATATACAAGTCCTGTCACTAAGAAGGAAGTTATAAAATGTTAAAAAAGGGGTCATTTTTGGGCAATAGGGGAATGTTAGGGGTAGGACATAGGGTCGCTGTCCTCGTCCTGCCCTTCCAGTCAATCACGTAGAGCATACTCACGCAGTAGCAGGGTAGATTTGCTTCCATCAGGTATGAATCAATAAAACGTGTCAGAGAGTCAAACTGGAATGCCCGACAGGATTTCCTGCATGCAAATTCCTAACGTTGCTCTATTTGGATTATTTTTTTTTATTTTTGAAAACTGCCTCTGGGTTCTGGGCTGACCCGCATTCCTCTACCTCCCACCAGAGCCACACAGTGCAAAGGCCAAACCTGCCCATGGACAAAGACTCCCACAGCCCTGCATCCACGCTGACAACAAACCATCCATGGCATTTTCCATGATAATGTCATCCACACAGCCCACATCCTGGGGTTTCCAGCGTGCCGCAAG
Source organism: Hiodon alosoides (assembly GCA_025775065.1). Classification (NCBI taxonomy): domain Eukaryota; kingdom Metazoa; phylum Chordata; class Actinopteri; order Hiodontiformes; family Hiodontidae; genus Hiodon; species Hiodon alosoides. The sequence continues at coordinate 40,638 of JAOYSI010059441.1, forward strand.
CTTTGTGCAGAGCTGGTCTCTGGAACTTCAAAGCCAAGGAGGCCTGCTTGAAAAGCCCCACCACAAACACTCACAGCCCCCCTCCCCCAATCCTAGAGCCATGGTGGATGATATCCTTGCCACATTCCCATAGGAAATGTATTTTGCACACAGGACAACTTGAAAAAGAATTGCAATAAAAAACATTATCTGTATTTTTTGCCATCAGAAAAGCTGCAATAATACTACCGTGGGTTGAGGATCCTATCTCCAAAGTTTTTTTAATATAAATGTAAATACAGTATAGGACCAAAACTGTTAAAGGTAAACATTAGAAACTTCACTGTTGAATGTTTAAGCCCTATATTTTCTAACAATTTGGAAAGTGTCTATTACAGCATCCATAGAGACATTCAGTGGGTAAAGAGTCAACAAAGATTCAAGGATGTCTTTCAAATGTTTTTCACAAAGTGAAAGTAGTGATTGCGCTGTGAAAATGTTCCCATCATTCCAAATCCAATATGGCCGTTACACCATATGACAATATGGCATTCTGTTTGCTGCATTTTCTGAGCCATTTGGGCTAAATAATAACTACATTATTAAGAAGTAGAGCTACTTCAGTTCCAGAGGAATCCGACTGTTCTGTACCTATATCAGACTAAGGCCCACTTTCAGTCTCGGAAGTGTTCTACTTACATTTTAGTTATTAGTTTGCATTGATTGCAATTTCTCTTGTGCCGCAACATCACCATGGGAAATTATTTCCGCTGAAAGTAGTGACACAATAAGGACATGGTTGGACGAAACCCGGCCACCGTTCTAAAAAAAGGCCCCCCCAAAAAAACTAAAAAACACCCACAATACATCCACTAGACGCAGGTGTGGCTATCTTGGGCCTGACTTTAAGGGGAAGGACCATTCCTCAATGCATCGTGCAGCAATGCCCTACCACTTGTAACGAGGGTTATACCGTAACTAGCACACCATGGTGTAGCTTACCCCAAACTGTGAGAGGACTTCTGAGGGGGGGTGACCTTCTCTTAGGGCTGAACCATTGGAAAGTCTTGAGTATGACTAACACGTGGGAAAAAGTGGTGTGATTGCATTGCTGCTGTGGGCTGTCGCTGTGGTTTATCACAGGAGAGGGTTTTCGGGACTGCCCACCACTTCCTATGGCTTTGGGGGTAAACCATCATAAGAAATGGTGGAAGTAATACTGGTGGAGGTTGAGGTCAGCATTTTATCAGACCTATTCAGGAAAAGTGAGTTCACTCTTTGTCCCCTGCTCCTATTAAAGCGGGACAGAAACATTGATGAAATGGCGAAGTTGCTAGGCAGTCAGATCAGCTGGGTTGTCAGCTAAGCTAGCCAGATTTACCAACCTCCAGCCACCATTGATATTGTCATTGTGGCAACCGATATTCAGTGATATTCAGTTACTCGAGCCTCCACATTCATTCCACTCTGCTGCAGCTCTGAGAAGATGTGCGTTGAGTTAGCCACCCTGGGTGGGGGCCTGCGCTCTTTGTACACAAAGTCAAAGAGTTTGTTTTAGTCTGCCATGTGTGGGGTGTGGTGGAGGCAGAGTTATTGTTCCTAGTCTGAGGGCAGCCTCAGCAAAAACCTGGTTGTATAAATGGATAATGCACAGGCTTCCTAAGATTTAAACCTGTTAGCCAGTGGCTTTGCCTCACCAACTGTTTTGCTGACTTGCTCAAAGAGTTTCATGTGCAGATTGTGGCTCTTCACACAGAGACAGGAAGGTGTCTGAAATACCCCCAGAAATATATCAATGTCCTCTTTTTGAGCACTGGCATCACAGCTCCAGTGAAACCGGTGCCTCCAGCTTTCTTAGGCAAGATATAGACAACCAGACAACACACTGGCCTTTAACATGCAACCCAAGAGAGGCTGGAACCTCTCTTTCACATACACAGCCAGTCCTGAACAACGAGCCCTTGTTTAGAGGTAGCAAATAAGTCATTGTACATCAACCAGAAGATTGCAAAGAAATTTGTAGCATCGTTTAGCCAGGTATTTTATATGAGGTGCTTCAGTAAATAACCAGCTATATAAATGGTCTGAAATTGCATGCTATGTAAGTTGGCAAGATGTCAGGGTGTCTGCAAAATGAATGAACTCATAATATTCACTAGCAAAAACAAGGCTGTTCTGAAAGGCTGGTACGTTTTGTCTCAGCCAAACTCCCAATGAAGATTACACCCTTTTTGGAAAGACTACTGTCCTTGTGTCTGGGAAAAAGAGGAAAACTCAACAGAAATCCTTCTTTTTTTTGTCCAATAAAATGTTCTGCTAATGCCCATTGAATTTGCTGGTCGCACGCTCAATACAACTGACAGACTGATTAATTGTTTTTGCAGCCAGGCACTCTTTTGATGCCGCTATAAACAAGTGGCCACAGTTATAGAGAATAGTTGGAAACAAAATATTTGAAGCCATTGACAAGTGAATACTTTCTTCCCTTTATTCTTATTAAAATGTTTTTAATAGGAATCACCAATTGTACTGATGGATCTCGGCTTGTTTATATAAATCCTGCAAGCGCACATGGAGAGGGTGAGGAAATACAACAAGGTTCCTCCAATCCTTGAAGCCTTCGAGCCACCTGTATCCTTCACACTCTGCCTGATACACAGCTTACACAAGAGGTTCAGTGCCAATTAGAGGAGAGGTACGTCCATTCTTGACAGTACTGCCAGCCGGCAGGCACCCGAGAAGCCGATGGGGGACATTGGTTAGCAACGAGCCAGAGAAGCCTAGCGGATTTCCACCCACCTCAATCGGAGTGGTGCTAAATTGTGTTCCAGCTATGTGCCCTCCCGGTCACTATCGGCAAATGACAGGAGCTAGATTCAAAGTGGTGATCTTCAGTTCATATGGCTTAGTCTGTGCTCGGATGAGCGCCTTCACCAACTGAGCCACCTGGGCGGCCCGGCATGCTGATATTTGCAGAGAAAGTTGCCTGCTGCACATTGCGTCACACAGAGACCTTCCTTTCCAGGGAGGCACAAACACCTAGCATGTTTCTATAAAAAAACAGGGAGATGAACGCAAACCTTCTGGCACTCCCTGGTCCTGCTGCGAGTAGGCAGGGCAACTTACCTATTGCCCAGACCGTCAAGAGGCTGCAGTCACTTCAACCTCCCACCCTCTCGAAAAATCCTGGCCACGGCCTCGTAACCTCAGGACTCCGAACCCATGTGATGTGGGCACGCTTGGACAGGGCCTGTGGAAATGCCGGACATGCCTTTGGGTGTGGACCGGACAAGTCCAGGGTGTATGTGTTTTTTGTTTGCCCCTCCCCCCATCTGGAGCTGACCGAATTGAGTCTGACCACAACTCAGCACATTGGATAAACAACTCTCATGGAGCAGGGCGCCAACTCCTCTCCCTAGTCCCTCAAGCATCCCGGCAGGAACCAACACACTCAGCTTTTGGACGAGATCACGCTACAGCAGTGGCTCTACTGGCAAATGTACCACAAACAGGGATATCGTTAAGTGTACACACAGTAACCTTCAAATCTATTGGACAACAAACGCATCCAGTATTGCGCAAACTAAAAAAGTGCATTCCTTTAGAGTCAGACAAGGTGATCCTAGTTTTCTCCAGCGATCACTAGGATTGGGAGAACCCCCCAAAAAACCCCCACTGTACCACTGATTTCCAGTAGTCAGGCACCCAGCTGAATACCCCGCATCCTCCTGCCAGAGAGAGAGGACCTCATAATGTGGTCAGGTGAGTCATTGCATCCTTGCAGCAATTCCCAACTCCTTATCAAAACAATGGTCAGAGACGCATTTGATTTCCTCAGGGTGCTCTTACGAATGCCAGGGCTACATAGCAAAAGACGCAAATCACTCTACCCTTTGCCGGAAAGAAAGAAAGTAAAAACCTTTTCAACTAAACCACACAGGAAACTGTCCTCTTGACCACAGGGAGACCAAGGCTACAAGGACATAAACAAATTGTAGAACACCAGGGTGAATTTTTCTGGAAGCAATCTGACACAGACAGAGGGACATTGGGATTTGGACAAAGAATTAAAAGACCAAAAGAGAAAATGAATCACTTTTCCCTTCAAAAGAATCATATAAGTGTTTAAGCTTAATTTTTTTTTTTTTTTTACGCTTTGAAATTAAATTTAACATAGGACACCTTTTCCAGGACAGCACTGCTGTCTGTTTTAAAGTCTTTTTAATCTCATGCACCCAAGTGTGGTCAAATTAACCAAACCACACCCACTGTGTGTAAATGTGGTCCTGACTGTGGTGGGGCCTCACAGGCTGCCTTTCCTTCTCGGTCAGCTGGATTAAATTGCTATCCAGCGTCTTCCGTTGGCTTTGTGAGCGCCTACGGGTTGGCCGTGCCCTTTGCGAAGGATGTGCCTCTCCAATCAGGGCTTAACCTCTCTTGCAGACTGTGAAACCAAAACTGTGTAAAGAGACGGGTGGCTCTAAATTGATTGGATTGAAAGAGAGATGGGCTAGGATGGGAATGGAAAAATCCACCTACCACACAGTCTTATATAGTATTTCGCTCATTTTTATTCATTTGTGAGGGTGTGCGTTTAGAACATAAATGTACAGCAATGTTTGCTAGAATCTGAAGTCAACCAGGAAAAGTAGGCATCTTCAAGATTTTATAAGATAGTCGTTGGATGTTCATCTTATAAAATAGCTCTAATGTAGGGGAGCTGTCATACCAAAAAAAGACCTGGCTGCCAAAAAACGACTGGGTGACATCAAAACGGCTTTTGAACACTCTTAAGCATCTGTTGCTAGGACAACGGTAGCAGAGACCGACAACATATACTCAACGCTGAATGTTTGGGACAGTTGTAAATCTTCCAAGAATTGGCAGTCCTGCCAACATCTCTCTAAGAGCAAGGCTTAAAATCGTCATGCGCGAAAAAGCTCATCAAATTCCCCTAAATGTGAGTTGAAGCAATTCTGCAGGGAGAAGTGGGCCAAAATTCCACAGCACGAAGAAAAAAGAAATTGTTTATTTACAGTTATTGCTACTAAAGGTGGCTTAACCAGTTAGTGAGTCTAAGGGGGCGATTACTTTTTCTTAGTGTTACATTTAATAAAATGTCAAAATGTTGTGTTATCTGTACACTCCGGTATTTTTAACCTAAGATAAGATTTTGGCAAATACCTTTCACGGTCCTGTATATTGGAACATTGAATGCATTTGGCATAGTATAAAATCTGCAGGTTCCAAGGCTATACGCTACTCTACCAGGAGTATTGATTTGCCTTTGAAATCCACCAAGGTCCTTCCATACAAGGATGGTAGGATGCGGCTCCAGATGGAGCACAGGTCCAAAAAAGTGATTTAAGCTCAAAACAAGAGTGACAGTGAGTGGCACAGGGCCCAAGACAGAACTCCAAGGGGAGAGCTTTACACACCCCTTCGAGGGCACCGTGCATATTTCTGAAATATATTCTACTTTTATTGCTTTTCCGTTAGTGTGTATCCAGAGCTGGACCAGACGTCACACCAGGCCAGATGGTTCTCACTTTTGCTGCGAGGCTGGATTCCGATGGAATTCCACTGCCAGTAAAGTTATTTTGAATAATAAAGAATGAGAGAGGAAAATGAAATGAAATGGGCCCGTTGGAACTGCTTGGGATGGGGGGGCTGAATATGGGCAGTTCTGGCAGCATCTGGATTAACATTGTCCCATTGAATTAAGCTTAAACTGGGCGGGAAATCCCCAAACGGGACCCGTCGCAGCATTCTTGCCATTCTTCAGGGCTGATGGCCGGCACCTCCCTTTCACATGAGGGTTGGCCGGCATTCCGGACCCTTTGAGCGACCCGGGCGGGCGGGAGAGAGAGAGGGGAGCATCGGTTCCCGGTTGCAGTGGCTTTCTCCCTCCCGTATGCCACGTACACAGCAGCAGCAAAGCAAAGCAAGCAGGCCCCTGTGCTGCGGGATCCTGCTTTGGTGCACACTCGAGGAGGGAAACCTCTGGTCATCTCACGTTTTTTCACAGACATGGCGACCCGGGCCTTAAGCTCTAATTCTCGGCATGGCTTCCTCCATCATAATTTCCAAACCAGGAAGAATAACAAAAATGTACCTTAACGTTTAAAGGGCGATCTATATTAAATGTGTCAAAACTTCTCAAACACCACACTGATTGTTTACGGTATACCTAGTGTGAAAGCAGTGGTTTTCCAAAACTGATCTGTAACATTGCAATTGAGCATTAAATGGCATCTATGAGTTAACTCCTTTCAGGCTCCTCAGCAACAGGCTATGACATCATTTAGTATAATTCACATGACGATAACGTACCAAAGAACTCTGCTCCCCCCAACCGATCTGATGCATTTAAATTATTAACTGAAAGCAACAGGGCCAAGGCGCATATGTACATATACATATATACATATAGAGAGAGTCTGGGCTGCCTGTGTACCAGAATGCCGTCACGCTACCCATTCCCTGCAAGTTAATTTAAGAAAAAAAAAGACTCTGGAATTTCAGACCCATTACAGTTTTACGGGCATGCTTGAGTCCGTTTTTCACCACACAGCCTCCTCCTTTTTGGAAAGTTCAGAGAAAATGATTCCCTATACATTCCTATGGGGAGGATCACAAGCAGGAAATAATGATGATGACAATAAAATAAAAAAGATGGACTGAATTTCAAAACAGCTGATGCTGAGGCATGCAAGTCAGTAGGCTATGTTACCGCACGACTGAATAACAGCAGAAAAAAATAGTCACTGCACACTTGTTAATAGTGTGATGTGTTAGGGAATTCTACACAAATAATTGATAATGCCAATTAATACGTCACATGTATTTGTGTTGCTTCTGCAGCAGACACACAGAACTAAATTGTGAAAACCGGTTTTAGCTCCCAAATAAAAAATCATAATACAGCAGCAAACTCCATAGTATCTCCTTTAGATACTAACAGATTCAGGGGGTAAACAGGATGGTTTGGGTCCCCTTGTCCCATTAGAGGGAACAGTCACCGCAAATCATTACAAAGTTATTCTGGGAGATCACCTTTATCCCATGATGAAACATTTCTATCCTGATGGGAGTGGTTTCTTCCAGGATGACAATATCCCCATCCACCAGGCACGAGGGGTCACAATAGTTTGATGAGTGTGAAAATTATGTGAATCATATGCTATGGCCTTCAGAGTCACCAGATCTCTTCACCAGAACCTAATTGAAAACCCATGGAGGAGTTTGGACAGCGCTCTCCAGCATCATCATCAAAACACCAAATGAGGGAATATTTATAGGAAGAATGGGGTTCCATCACTTCAGTAGAGTTCTAGAGACTCGTAGAATCTACGCCAAGGCACATTGAAGCTGTTCTGGTAGCTTGTGATGGCCCAACACCTTTCTGAGATACTTCATGTTGATTTTTCCATGCATTTGTCACCCGTCTATTATGTATGCATGTATATATGCATGTATGTATACGTGATAAATACACAGTCTTAATATGTCCTAACTGAAACCAACGATTTTCTCATATTTCAGAGCCTTCTGACGATTTATACCGGGAGGACAAGAGTTTTTGGAAAGAGAAAACAAAAGCTAATTCTTCCAACGTGGAGCTACAATCCAAATTCCATCAAGGTTTTTAAGGAAAAAATGTTTAGGTATTGCGCGAAAGGTCCGGAAATCGCTCACCAAAAACAGCAGTAATGTTAGCCAATTAAGTCACAACTGGAACTTTTTACGTTGTAAATAATTTAGTCTGATTAAAAACCATACGAAGCCCTGTGCTCTGGAACCAATAAACCAGTCCGGTTTACTAGGAAAAAACTTAAATTCGCAAGCTTGAAACAAGAATGGTTTCAACTGTTCAACTGGTGACTAGTTGATGCTTTGTTTAGCTTCAAAAATACTAGGGCTTTCCAGGAACGTATCCTTTCCTTTAAAGTCAGTAACAGAAATATTAACGGTGTTAATCCAGACACCACAGACAGCCAAACACTAAAATGGATCAAAATCAAATAAATACACCATTTTACTCGAGATTGCTTAACATGGCAAAACTTAATTACATGTATGTTTATTTTGTTTGTTGAACACTGGCTCGCTCTCATTAGGTTTTTTTCCTTTTAAAAAATATCAAGCGGATTGTCTTGGATTGTCTGTACACGTAACACAATGCAAACTACCAATAAGTAAAGGTGCCACGAAAACTTGTTAATAAAAATATCAACGTGGGTCTGGAACAGGGACATAAATCTGTCACTTACCGACATCTGCATTACAAAAAGCCTGTTGAGGATGTACTGGCGAACAGCTGCAAGCTTCCGCGATTTCTTCCACCCGCCAAAGAAGCAACACCACTATAGTGGCAAAGAAACCGCTAATCGTACAAGTCATTTTTCAACACCCTTATAATTAAATTTTCTTAGAGGCAGAGATGTGAGAAAAGGACCAATATACGATGCGAGCTACAGACGTGCGATTTTCAACCAGATGCGAATTGTCCTTCACAGTATACTCTCAATAACAGCGCAGAGGTCGAAGTTCCTGTTCTCGTCTAGTAAGCTTCTTGAGTCTTCTCGCTGACCGAAAGAAAATTCGAGATCTTCGAGATTCGAGATCCACCAGGTTAAATCTCAATGGGTAAACACAACCTAGTCTGGTTGTTTGCTAATTTCTGCCACACGGTGTTCCGCTCCCACTGCCTTCTAAGGAACTGTTTTTCTTTTCACTGAGACCAGACTCATTTTATGCATTTTTATGGCTCCTCCCTCTCACAAATATTGGGTCATTCCTGTATGAGCACTTGTTCGCTCGACGTGGAGTTGATGGTTGACCCAAAATAATAGTTTTAAAGCCAATTATTTTAAAGGCTAATGGAATTGATTCCAGATTGACAGTAGTAAATCTTTCCTGGTATCTAATTAATGCCAAAAAGTTGGAAGAAATGATGGGCTAATTGAATATCGAAGAATCACAACTTTCTCCAATAATTAATTCACTTCTAAGTATCCCATGCAATATTTTCTTTTCTTTTTTCTTATGTAGTGTTCCAAAATGGGGGAAAGGGTGGGTTTATCACGTTTTAGATTAACTGAGTAACACATTATAACATTTTTTGACAGGGCAGAGAGGTCTCACATAATGTTTGTCGCTTGCTCTTGATTCCAGGCCCTTCACATTGTCAATTGCCTGTCCTGTTGCAACACCTCTCCCAATGACAACAGCTCTTGTTTAAGCCCCTCCCCTTCCAGTGAGAAGTAAGCAGCCAGTAAGCAGCCTCGAGGTTGTGACGAGACATGCCACCCACCCTGGCCTGCCTCCTCTTTCCCAAACTCAGATCCCCTGTTAATAGAATTTACAGTAAAAAAAACCACCTGAGTGCAAGGAAGCCGCTCAGGCCCGGTATGTAGGCAGACACCGCCACCCATACCTATGTGGCAAATTTGGACATAAGCGACTGCAGCTACCCGACCCCCTCACTCCCCATGTCGCACACTCCCTGCCAGTGGCTTCTGGAAACCTTCCGCACCCCCTTCTTCAAACGACCTTCATTCGAAAGACCGGAAATACCCACTGACCTGTCACTGTGGCCAGTTGAGAAGACTCAGCCAAAATGATGGCCCACGGATGACAAAGCAGGCTTTCTCCTCCACATTCTCTCTGGTGAGGCCCATGTCTCTGCAGTCAGATGCGCACCGTCACGGTGTGGCCTCCAACCACCACCACCACCGTGAGCGACAAACTCGGACTGACAACAATGCTTTTCCGAACCACAATAGCTTAATGACGACCAGCTGACGTGGTGGAGGGATGATGTCCGGGCTTTCAGGCCTTTTTTAGGCTTTCCAGTTCCTGGGGCAGTATGTGCTGAATTTATCAAATGCATTCAGATAAAACGCCTGAACGCATTCAGGAGATTATATCCCTACCTTTGGGCCTTGAGCTTTTTGTTTTGGTTCTGTGGGCAGGTGTGAGGTTATTGCAATGAAAGGGGGAAAGACCAAAGTAAAACAACAAAAAAACCAAACAGCTCCTCTTCAGGCAACATAGACCCTCCATGTGCCATAACCGTGATGCAGATGGTCACAGATCCCTCTCACTGCCATTTACTCCACTATGTGTGTGTTAGAGCACAGCCTCTGATGGCTGTGGTGATCTACTAAAACTCAGAAACAATGCCTTATCTTAACCAGACAAAATTGTTTTTTTGGCAATCACTTTTTTTCCAGAAACAAAAAAAATTAAATAACTCAAACAAAAGAACATGCTGTTTGCCTAATTTTATGAGGAATTTGGGAACGTTGATGGCACACTTTTAGCTGTTTGTGATACAAAGAAAGAATTGCGGTGTGGATTTCTTTGAGTCTTAAAATCAGGAAAAGACCTTGCATACTACCTTAGCTATCCAAGCCTACATATTCCACTCACATCAGCTCTCTCTCAATAGGGCCCCTGTTAGAGGGACCCAGTGCTAACAGAGCTGTGGGGCCTGGGGAACTTGGGAGGCTGAGACCAGAGACTGGAGATCACATACAAAGTTTTCCACTGTGTGTTTCCAGAACATCGGTGTGACTACAGCCAGGTGGCCACACATACACAACCACTGTATTACTGAGCCAGAATGCGCTATAGAAAAGTCCTCTAATCTGTAATGATCAGGTTTGTGGACACATGCGCAGGCACAGGGTTTTCCCGAAACACAGAGACTAAACATAGTCTGTTTTTTCTTTGGCCACTTCATTACCACATACAAACCAAGTAGACAGTAAACCAAAGTTTTGGGAGAGATGAAGGAGTATAGTGGGTAGATGTCCTTACAGCAAAAACACCACCCTCCTTTGTTTCAGTGGTGGCCTTGTGAAGGGGGCGAAACATTTCGGAGAGCGCAATTGTTAGATTAGGAATGTCACTAGTCTTGTTGAGTATTTATAAAAAGGTAGCATTATTTCCCCTTTTCATAGTATTTATTCCCGGAAAGCATTATAATTAATTGATCTGGTAAAATGAGTGTTTGTTACATATTGTAATTGAATTAAGTAATTGTTGGATTTTCTAATCACCTTGAAGGGCTGCACCTGATAATCTGTGGCTTTGCAATCAAGTGTTGGTATAAGAGAGTGGCCGTGTGCGAGTAGGTCAGACAGCTGAACTGCATGATTCCGGACCCTGTGGGTAGCTAGGCCTACGATTACACCTGTATGTTTAGTGCACAATCAATTTAATATAGATGTAAAAATGATGTTTTTTTCTAATGCTGGCATTTCATACCTGCCCAAACTCCCTATTGTAAACAAACTTGTGGTTAAAGAAGAGGTCAATTAGAGGCTGTCAAGCTGGCATAGTAATCAAAGTACAAATCTTGTCATTAAGTTGGATTTTAGTCTGAATTAGTCATCTCTATCTGTGGGGGTTAAATATACCTCTAGCAGAGAGACACAGGTTTCCATGTGTGATGCAAAGAGATCATTGTGGTGGCGGAGGGGTTCTTTCAGGCCAACATTGTACCTGCAAATCTTTCGACTACAGTCAGTAAGACAAATGCAATTTAACATTATGGTAATTCAAGAGAATTTACTCAAATTGCATTATTGGCAATAATAAAGTATTACTCCAAAGGGCCATCTAGTGGACATGTGTGGAATAACAGCTCATCCTCAAAACTCATCAACAGCTCATCATTTCCTACAAAACCTGCATTTACTGCGACGGAGGAAAACCAATGTGACGGCTATGGTAACCGTGCTCTTATCTTCTCTGAACTTCTGCCATGATTCATAATCGCATGGACAAGGGGATAGGCTGTCCACACTGACCTTTAACTTGAGTGGGTGGGAAAACCTAAAAAATATTGCTAAATTAAGCATAAAACATTTATCTGTTATTCTCCATATTTGGCTTACTTATCTGACCCTGTTGAATTCAATTGCATGTCATGACCCAGGATGTAGATTATTTTTTACTGTTATTAAGGTTGTTACATGTTGCCCTTTAGTGGGTAAAAATCCACATGCCATTTCTAGGTTACTTCTTCTAGCCAGATAAGGTAGTCACAGGACAGAGCACACACCTAAATGACATCAATCACAATGCTAATGGTGAACAGCAGGTAATAGAAGGTATAATAAAGTAGAAATAACCCAGGGTACACCATTAAGAAAGCCAAAAAAAAAAACCAAGAAAAACAAAGTTGTTAAATTATTTCATTTGTTCTGTAGCAATCAACATTTAAAGCAATATTTTCACAAAACTAATGCAGTAATACAAGCTAACAAAAAACCAAAAACCAAAAAAAAAACTTCCAGTAGTGTTGCATTTGTTAGTGGTCCAGCAATTCATCACCCATCACCATCTACTCTACACCATTATTCTAAAGTATATACTCAGGACGAACTACAAAGCGGTAAGCATACTGGTCTATGTCGCAGGGATAGATCTGGCCTATGGTTTGGTTAGTCGGTATCTGGGCTACATTGTTCTTGAATTCCTGGACATGGAAGACATAGCTGTTGTCGCACAGTAGCAAGATCCTGTTACTGTAGCGAATGCTGTCCTGGTATTCTATGGAGGACTGTGGGTATAGACTGGCAGCATATTCAGAATCACAAATTAAACCCCTATTTAAGCATTCTTGTCTGGTAAGGAAGACGTTTGAGAACCAGGTTATAATTTTATCTGGATATTTAGCACTGTTGTGAACAGGAGAATTGAAAGATCTCATTACACCACTGTTGTACGAGTAATTGGGCTGGTCATATCTACTGATGAGGTACGCGCTTATTTCGGATGCGTTGATGGTGAAGCTCCAAGGGCTGGCTGTGTAGATCCTGGGAGAGTACGTCTGGTTCTTGCTGTCCATATGCTTCTTGAGCTTTTCAAAGGACAGCGCGTGGAACTGGTAGCCTTGCAATATGCAGGTGCTGTACAGTGCCTGCTGTTTGCTGTAGAGCTTAGAGGTGAACGGAAGATCGTAGAGGTCTTCCGGGGAGATCATGGGAAAGCGGATAAGCCTCAGCAGTGCAGCCATGCTATCCTGGCTGAGAGCTTTACCCTTGGCCAGCAACCACCTCTCCAGGCCACACAACAGGAAGGCCTCGTCGGGGACAACAAGGTCCGAGCGGGATAAAAGGAACTGCACAGCCTCCGGGACCAGGCTAAGCCATGCCTCTGAGCGGATAAGTGCCTCACAGTTCCAGGCCAGGTACTGCAGGCAGGTTTCCCGTAACATATGGTCCCCGCTGCGGACTGAATATTCGTAGAGAGACACCTGCATCTTGAAGGTTTTGTCCTCGGGAAGCAGAGATGCGAAGAGCCTTCCTGAGTCCACCTGCAGCCACCTTACCTGAAAGTCGGAGGCCATCTTGTGGATGCACTGGGCCGAGGAAATTGTGATATCAATCTGCCGTGTGTACAGGTACCTACAGACCAGGGTGTGATTTTCAGGGTCGTCAATTCAAACCTGTTTAAATTAACTTCAGCCCCATCAAAAAGTTACTGAAGCCTATACACTGTCTACACATTAAGTGCTTTGACTGATCAAATAAACAAAACCCCAGATACTGCAGCAAAAGATGCAGTTCTAATACTGGCAAACTTGCAAACGCAAATAAATAAATAAATGAACATATGACCCGTTCACCGAGAGAAGGCTTAGAAGTCACCTGACCTGAGGAACTTGTTGACCTGGGGGCGACATTCCGGGCTGACCATCATGGTGAGGCCGCTGGATCCCTTGGTAGTGTTGAAGAAGGTCACCACGCCACTGAGATGGAGGACTACACGGTGGGCACAGACCATCGTATTTGCGGGGATCCCACTAGGACTCTTCACGGTAATATTGACATCGCAGCCACGCTTGCTGTCGAACAGCTTGCCCATATCCTCTGACAAGGACATGCTGTGGTCCAGAGGGTGTAACCGGGTATCATTCAATGCCGTGCCTAGAGGTGGTTGCCAAAAACAACATTCCTCTCCATTAATGCTGCGATCACCACTCCCCCAACAACCGGTTTCGCCACCCCTGTACAAAAATGTGGTTGGCCAGTATTTTGTCCCAGAGGTACTAAACCCTGGTGCTTGAGGGGTGTAGTTTTTTTACTCTATTCCTGTTATTATTTGGTTTGGTATTATTTGTAGGGCTCTGAAACACTATAATACCTGGAGGACAAGTTCGCCTGCATTCCTCTGGTCTAATACTGAATCAAAAAATACAAATAATTGATTCAAGGTTTTTTTAATGAAAGAAAATGAGGAATTAACTAGGAAAAATGAGGAAATCCTCACCTCGCTCACATATGACCGCCGCATCCTCGCTGTGGGTGCAGTCGGTCACAGCCCAGCCTTTGAAGGGGCAAAAAGACAGGGCAGTTTCGTTCCCTGTGCAGTCCAGATCGTCTAACCAGATGGGACCAGATCCTGCAACAAGCAAACAGTCAGAAGCAGGCATTTAAATGGATTTAAAGGTCTATTCAGTGGTGATCTAAGTTTAAACTGCCACAAAAATAGTTCAATAGATATAGTGCACTGATCTATCCCTGATATGCACTTACATGGTAACCACTAATTCTTTTCATTCCTATATTTTATAATTTACATAACTGGATATGTATTCAAGAAATTCAGCTCGATGTTCCTCAAGTTAAGCAGAGCTCATCCTTGGATTTGAACTGACAAACTGGTTACTTCAGTACCTTATCCAGAACTACCTATGCCTCCTAAATGTTCAAAGCAGGGGTTGAAGTGGGTCCTTTTGGCCTTGGTTAGAAAAAGCAGCCAGCCTCAGAAGTCAGAGTGTGCCACCTACCTTGCCCGTATGTTCCTCCCGGGACAGCTGATATGGCAGCGGCGAAATTGAGTTGGCGACACACCACACGTGCCTCGGCCATGTCCCAGCCGTCGTCACAGACTGTTCCCCATTGGCCATTGTAGTACACCTCCACGCGACCCTCTGTGGACTTGCCCCCCACAAGCCTCACGTTCCCATTCTGCTGCGCTGTGGAGGTACACTCTGGACGTCACAATATGCTTCCCAGCACGGCTCTTGGTGAACCACAGAGGGTGTGTACTTAGCTCTTAAGATACTTTATCCTCAGCATGAGCCTCGAGTAAATAACTTGTGTCCTGACGAAGAGCATGCGGATAGGGGATTTTTTCTGGACACTTGATGGTGCGAAACACTTCCATCGTCACTGAGATTAATTTTAATATTAGGAAGTTTATTAAAGATGTACAGATCATATCACGAAAGGAGCCCTGTGCTGTGTGACAAAGACGAAGCTTCAAGACCAAGACACACCCCTGGCTTTGTCCAAGTGAAACACGGGCTCTTGAATATAGACCTCCATTCACCTTTATCTGTCTGTCTCAAATTATTGTAGGATGAACGTTAAATAAATACAATTTTCATTAAGGAATGTTGTGGTTTCAACAAAATCAGTGTTAGGCAACCTTAGTCTACCTACCAGAGGCAAGGGTGCATACATACCCACAGACAGACTGAATGACAACAAAAGCATCAGCCAAGAAGAAGCGAAACCTGGCGCCATCTTTAGGGCTGTGTAGGTAAGCACTGCAAAAAAAGACAAGTTTAACCTTCAACTTGTGTGCGTCCCTCTGTATGCTGTTTTTCTTTACCCAATTGACTTTTTCACCCAACAAACCTTCAGTGGTGAGTGGCCTCAGCACTGTCTGCTTTGAAGCTTTTGTGACAGACTTGTTTTATAAATGTTTTTCATTTTATATTAGAATTTGTTCATTTGTACCTTTTTTGAATATCAAAAAAAGAATGGTCAAGTGTAATCACTTCAAAAATGTTTTTGATAAGACTTAATCCGTTAAAGGAAAACAAAAGTCTAATATAATGTAGTTTTCTTCAGACCCCCATGTAACGTTCGAGTACGCAGTACAGAATTACTGTACAATTAGGCATACCACTAATAATTATTATTAATAATGTCCGCCTGACTTCGTTTAATTTAGTAAAATGTATCGATAGACGAGTTTTACCTAAAAAGAAAGTGAAAA
This sequence comes from Hiodon alosoides, assembly GCA_025775065.1. Taxonomy (NCBI): domain Eukaryota; kingdom Metazoa; phylum Chordata; class Actinopteri; order Hiodontiformes; family Hiodontidae; genus Hiodon; species Hiodon alosoides. Next base: position 56,646 of record JAOYSI010059441.1, read on the forward strand.
GATAAAATTTAAGGACGTACCTGATTATTAATTATTATGAATCTAAAATCAAATCAAGCAACTTGTCAACTATTTAACTCGAACATAAAATAGGAATAAATACAACACATTTGTTTATGACTTTTACAATTACATGCAGGGTATGCACACATCGTTAACTACTCTGAAGACATGTTATGCAATGCATACCACGCAATTTTTAATTAGAAAATTCCATGTGATTAGCACACCGTTGACTGATTGTTAGTAGACTGTTATACACCGTTAATGCATTGTATATACGCACAATATTTTCACTATTTTTGACTTACCTTGATTTTAATCAGCTCCCAGAGATTACCGCCAGTGTAAATTTAGGTGCCGTCGCTCCAGTATTTATAGCCGGAGTTTTTAAAGTTTCGTTTTCTAAGAAAACGGCCTATAAGAGAATGCGGTCCCACCTCAAAAGAACAATCGACTCAGCACATAAGAATGAAGTTTGAATCAAAACCTGTGAGTCGTTCATTCTCAGTTTTCATAGCATAGCCTGCTAATTCAATGATGATGCTGTGTTTCGATCTTGTCACGTTTCACCTTCACCCTTTTTGTTAGTCAGTCACTTCTTCCGCATCATGTCAACTAATCATCCAATTAACAATACACTAACCCATGTGCATCCCCCCGTTGTTTTTATTCGCCCTGCACCTCCCAACTTGGATTTTGTTTATCTTATAAAACCCGCCACTCAAACTCGGCGAGATATCGTAAATGTTTTCTTGTACTGTTTCTTAAGTACCTGCCCGACAATAACGTTTGTTGTGGACCACGACCACGTCGCTGCACCGTGCCTCGGAAGCCGTATCTGGCCGGGACTCGGTTTGAGTCGAAGCTGCGATTGGGTTCACCTATTCCTGTGCCCCGCTCCTTCTGATAGATCTACATGAAATTAAATAAAAATCTGTCATCATAATTGTTTAGTTGATTTTGACTCAACTAGTAGCAAAGGTCTATCAGAAATCAAATTGTCAATTGTATTTTATCCCTTTCTTCGAAACAGAGAAACACAAACTGTTGGATTCAGACCAGAGAACAACATTTATAGTACCATAGTCTGTGTCGCTTCAGGTAGGCCTGTAAAGTCAGGAAAAATACACATGAGAACCTGGATGTGTGAACAGGATATGCTCATTATCAATTATTTTTCATCCTTTTAATTTATCAAATGTCTCCGTTGGTGCTCAAACGTATTGTGTGAACACATTTCCCCTTTCCTTATTCAAAAATGATGCCGCTCGTGCATGAGCTGAACACGATTTGAAAGCCTTGAAAATATTTTTTACAGGTCAAATTCTGTTCTGTTTCACAAGCAAACTCAGATGTGAGCGGGGATCTTGAACGGCCTTGACCGCACACCAACGATAGTCAATAAATATACAAGTAAAGGTCATAGTAAATAACTGTGAAAATATTAACTTATCAAACATGCATCTCATATACTAGACTAAAAATATGTACTTTTACAAGCATAGGAGTAGTCAGTAGCTTATATGCCTGCAGGAATGATATTACAGCTTGTGATGTGATGTAATGTTTTAGCAAGCTAACCGTTTACAAACCAGTAATTACAAATACTATTATAAAGTTGGTACAACATATAGTGACTATTCATGAATTATTCAGGCTCAATTATCCCCAGATGATTTTTGGCTAGCCATCTACATAAATGCCCCAAGAAACGCTCTTATCTTATGAACCATTTGATTAACAAAGTAGTTATTCCATAATTTACTTGGTTACCGTAAATATGATTCAAACGTAAAATGGATTCCAGGTTGCGAGCTGGCCCTCCTCCTGTTGCAAGAGATTGGATCATTTAGCCTTGACGGCATGGAGTTGTTATTCATTTACAAGAAATATGATTTGTCAAACGCGGGTGTCAGTTAATGTTGTCCACGCCCTCTTACATTGCAGCATGGGGGATATAATGTAACAAAATATATGTACTGTAGCAAACCAAGACGTTTTCTAAGGAAAGGAGAATACACATCAAATTCGAATGATATATGGCAAAGGTAAAATTCGAATATTTTTGCACCTTATTGTAGACTTTTTAGGTAAGACGTTGTTTGAATGTGTTATAAATTCCAGTGTTTAAAATTATACGTGATGGGGTATCTACATTGCAGCATTAGGGCTTAGGTGATGTGTTTTGGGTAGCTAACTAAACCAACTCAATATCACACAGATGGCAGCTAGCTTAGCATCATTTCTGAAAACGGCAGAAAAGTCAGTGCTGTATTTTAAATTATCTTTTGATATTAGTTATTTTTGGAGATGCCTTTGTCTGAACTAAGACTGTATGTAAGTCTGATGTATGATGGTTCTCGTATATTTGCCGTTGAATAATCAGTAAATCGAGCAGCTATTTGCTCAGTTGCTCGCTAATTCCATTCCAAAAATATTATCTTATTTAAGCAGTTTTTGACTTTTGGAAGTTACAAAATTAAAGTCGCATCGTTGACCGAGCCATGTTTTATGAATAAGTACAAATTATGTGTGTGTGTG